>JAJVSH010000151.1:555262-573711 GCA_021460005.1 Tetramorium alpestre | reverse complement strand
TCCAATAATGGACAAAAACGGGATCTAATCCAATGTTATGGATTATATTCTGTAAGGATGATGACTTTAAAATAACTAGTGCTTTAAGAGCATCTAGATCTACATAATCTGCCATTGTTGCTTCCGATTTTGCCGCATGTAAAACAGCAGAACTGTATAAATGAGGAGGCTCTGAATCTCCGTCAGCCATCAACATATGTGCTTTTTCTGCACGATACACATGAATTGATTTATTTTGTAGTTCCTTTCCAATAATTCTTCTAGTTGGATTTCTTAAGTATCTTTTCTTGCAATTTCCTTTTCCTTGTGTATATGTGCAATTTAATTTTACACAATTATCAGATGGATCGTTATCTTCTATGATACATTTTAATGTACTGCCACATTTACAAGTACCTAATAAAGAATAATTTTTAAATAAAAAAATTTATTATATTAATTGTGCATTATGTAATTAAATTTAATACATTATATATTAAAAAATGTGTAAGAAATATAAAAAAATAATAAGAAAATTTATAAAGCCTTATGTCCATGATGCTAGAATTCGAAACTTGTTTTGCCTCCCCTTCCTGCCCAATTTAATTTTTGTGCTAATTGATTATGAATAATCCGTTTGAGAATCCTTTGTGTATAATCTGCTTGCAAAGTTCCTCCAAGGCGGCGAAAATAATTTTCCTGAGAACAAAAATAAAATGAAATTTCTAGGATAATTTTCTTTAGAAGAGAAGAAGACATAAATAATGAAAGTGTCAACATTTTACTTGAAACAAAGTGTAAACACTTTGAAAAAACAAAGAAGTAAAAAGAAGTTTTTACAATTTCAAGAAGGAACAACATTGACATTTATAATTGCTTACGTAAAGTGTAAAGACAGATTTTTGTTTTAGAAGTTTATTGAAAGTTAAGATCTTTCAGTGATAAAGCTGGTATAAGAGTTTCTGTTTTCTCAGGTAATTTCTCCTCTATAATGTTATCGCTTAATAGTTTATTTTTTATACATTTGATATCTCTTTTTATATTTCTTATATCATACTTAATATCTTCAAAAGCCTGACTTGTATAAGTAACAAATTTCGTGAATGAACCTGAAAGCATATTTGATTATCTATTGATCATATCCATCAGTATTTTAATGTTTATAAAATAATAATTATTTTCTTAAACATGAAGTTAGTAAAAGCTTATTTTACTTTTAGATAAACCTGTAATTGTTCCTGATTGTGATGTTGTTGTTACTTTTGCAACTGTTTTAAGTGCAGAAGAGGGCAAACTTATTTTTTTATCGACATCCGTAAATATAAGTCAGAGAAGACTATAAAAAAATTCTATAATTTACTAAAAACAGAAATATTTATTTCATATAACTTACTTTGAATATTATTATTAGCCGATAAGTATTCAGTAGAGTATTCTGAGTCAGGTAAAGATTTACTTTTCTTTGAATAATAAAATTTGTTCTTTGAAACAGAATTTTGGTTTCTATCTATCTTGTTATATAATCTTTGTCATGATCATTGTCATTGGATAAAAATTCGTCGGATGATAGTTCAGATGTTGATTTTGAATTGGCATATCGCTTATTTGGAAAGCGTTTTCTTTTATTTATTTCATTTTCGATTACTTCCGTGCCTGTTTGTATTTCATCAGTATCTAAATATTCATATTTATCTCTTTTTGATTTAGCTTTTGTTAAGTCATCTGTAAATTATAATTAGTTTTATATCAAATTAAATTTTTAATTTCTATGAAAAAAAGAATAATGAAATAAAAGTCAACTTTTAAATTTCTTAAATATTAATTAGTTAATGTTAATTAATATTAAAAATCTATTTAAAAATACATTTACCTGTTTGATACAAACTTGACATGAATATGTCTTCCAATATGATTTTGGTTTTTCCAAAGTTGTAATTGCCTTCCAAAATCGAGTTCCTCTATATTGAGGATAGAAAGATTGATGATTTCCATCAGTTAACCAAGAAGCTGACATCACTTCACAAGTTTCTTCTTCAGGAAAATTTACTACAGAATATATTCTTATGTATAAAAAATAAATAATAGATATAATTATATATACAGGGTCCCAGAATTGAGGCATAAATTTTCGTGAGCAGGTAGAATGGACCAAACTGAGTCGAAAACTCCTCTACCATTTTGCAATTTTGCGTGCGTTCGTGCATGCGTGCGTGCGTGCGTGCGAGAGAATAATAATCCTATTGTAAACAATTAAATTTATAATGATCAAGAACATAAATTTGACTTACTGGTTGATAATATTGCAATGATGGATATTTGGAAACAATTTCAATAATTCCGCTGGATTCTTTTTCGATCCATGGTCTTCGCACAGACATTGTGATTTTTAATAGTTGTTTTACATGCGACGTACTATTTTCTACGAATTTTTTTTCCAGTTCTTTAAGAGCACTTGCTATGTTAGATTCAGTTGGTACTCTAAAAAAATTTATAATAAAAAAATTAAATTTTTTATTATTAAATTTAAAAATGACTTTTAAACATATAAAGTAGATGTTTGAATCATAGATGCGAATGATGAATCCTTTGGATTTCCTGTACAGTCTCTTTTTAATGTTTGTCTCTTTAAAAAAGCTCGATGATTTCGGAGCCACGTACTTAATTGACTTTTAACAATATCCTATTAGAAAAAAAAATGATTTTTAATAATTATGTATATAATTTTGTATATATTCATATGTATATCTTGTATGTATGTATGTGTTTGTGTGTATGTGTGTATGTGTGTTTGTGTGTGTATAAAATTAAATATAATTAAATAAATTTAAAAATATGATTAATATCATTGAAAAATATGATAATTAAATTTCGTATGTAACTGTACTTACGCATCCACTTTTACCACCGGCAAGTTGCGGATATGCAGCTACAATAGTTAATGCAAGATTACTATAATCTTGTTTCGTGGATTTCGTACATGTAGTCAGCCATAAGTATTGTCCCCAAAATGCAATAAAATATTGTTGAGCTTTTAATATATCATCATTTTCAAGCTTTTGTTGTAAGTCATACGTTAATGAAGGTAGCACAGCTGGATATGGAATAGATTTTGCTGCAGATAAATTTTTTATTTTTTTTGTATTATTTTATAAAGACTTATTTGTATTATAATTGTCGGATGTAGACGGTTTGATTACATAGTTTTTCATTTCTTCATATTTTTCTTGAATTAAAACCTGTAAATTAAAAATTTGTTTACTAAATATTTTCATTCGTTTTGTTTATATCATCATTTTTAGATTTAATTTAAAATGTAATTATTATTACAATATAACAATAAGTTTATAATAAATAATAATATACAAAGATATCGAAAGATAATAAAAAATTTTGACAATATTTTATTTATATAAATAAAAAAAAATTATAATTTTGCTGATGATTGCTGATGATTATTGCTTTTCTTCGATATCTTCTATTATAATTGAAGATTTCTCAATTTTTAAAAATAATTTATCATCTACATTCATCGGTTCACTATGTATGACTTCAATATCCATGGCATCGATCTCTTGCTTTTGAGAAATTGATTCGGCAATGAGATCTAATGATTTTTCAAGTAAAAGTACTTTAACCTCACTTTTATTTTCAATGTCNTCGTNTTCTTCGATATCGGTTAATTTATCATTTCGATCANGATCAAATTTTTGTAAAATAATTATTTTATTGTTTATGATGGATCGTAAGGAAATATCGTTGTTNCTAACTTCTATTAGACGATTACGTATTATTTGTACGTCAGGGATGTTTAATTGAGATGTAAATGTAATACGTTTACAGCGTTCACCAACCAAACAATAAACTTTTTCTCCATATTTAATGTGACATACACAAATATCTGTAACTATAAAATTACTTGAAATCACTTAAAAATCGCACATATAGCATGAATCTCCGAATACGACATGTATCTCCGTTGATGGCTTGCCCTCTTATAATAAAAGATGACGAAATAACAAAAGCCGCGCGTTGAGCTGCGTTCGGATACACCAGTCGTTTTATCTTTGCTATTACTTACTGTTCGGTATTTGGCTCGCGGTCAGGAAAGCGCGCTGGTAGAGCAGCATCCGCCAATTACCGGCCCATCAGTCGCGTGGAACATCGAACGAGGCGTGATACAAAGCCTTTTTTTATCGCCAGAGGCGTTTTGAAAAATTTGATTCCGAAACGCTACCGGTGAAAATAACATATTCGTCCTCCGAGCTTCCAGAAGAATCTTTTGTTTTCTAGCTAACAAAGAGAATCTTCCATTTTTGGCTAGTATCTTTTGGAAGACTCGGAGAAATAAAACTTCGCTTCCGGGAACAATAGATTGCAGTCTGTCAGTATAACGCACCGACCGAAATTAGAGTCCTCTTGATCTCAATTAAATCCGTGCATGCTGGTGTGAACCTAAGTGAAGTTTTATGACCGCAGCCTTGCTATTCGCGGTAATTCACTGTTCGGTGATTTAAACAATTTTGTGGTTTGAAATAAAATCTTATTTTATCATGGAAAATCAAAAACCACAAAGCTCATTTTCGTGCTCTATGTGTTTTTTTTTATGTAATATTAATGATGAATTAATTCATCATTATGTACGAATATATATCACAAAACATGACCTACAATTTAAAATTTAATGTAATTTTCATGAATGTGGTGCTACATATTGAAAGTGGAAATCATTTAAACAACATTTAAAACGATATTCTATAAATGCTATACAAATGTTCGATAATCTTAATGAAGATGATCAGACTATGTTAGGAGAAGAACTACAAAATAATGTTATAATAAACCAAGAAAATCCAAGTGAACAATATAATAATCATGGTAAAGTATTATAATTGTTAAGAATTTTTAGTGTTTTTTGAACATGTTTTTTGTAATAATTTACTGATTGATTAACAATTTATTTTTAAAAATTAATAATCTATTTTTATTTTTATATAAAATACGTTGATAAAGATGACGAGTCAAATCAATCATCAGCTTTAAATTTACTTCAATGGAATGTTGTACAATTTATTATGAACGTGAGTGAAAATTGTAAAGTCTCTCATACAGTTGTTGAGCAAATAATTGGCGTAACAAATTTGTTCAAAGTTAATCATTTTTTAGAATTTATAAAATTTATAGATTCAATTGCAATAGATATAAATCTATGGTTAATTTTACAACTTTCTGAACATTGACCAAAAAATAGTCCTCGGCGATTTATTAAAAGTATAGTTTGATTTAATCGTCCTGAAATGAAATCTATTTTAACCAAGAGATGGAACTGTTCATGGATTACGTCTATAAAAGTTGTTAAAATTCGAATAGAGTATTTGAAAGGAAGAATACAGCGATTATCGACGTCAAGTAATCAAAATTCATTATTTATTAATTGATTTGTAAAGATTATAAAAGAGTCAAATTCAATATTTGAGAAATCTGAATATTCGTATCTTCAATGATGATCAGTTATAGTTTTAATTGATAATTTATTATTATGAATTTCATTTGTAAGATATAAAATTTTTAATGAGAGGATAGCAATAAAAATATTCAAATATTATATTAGTAAGTATTTTTTATGTATTATATTTTATTATGTATATTTTTAATTAATGTACTTTTAAATATTGTTAATGTATTTATACATCTGTTTAATTTTTCCAGAAAAAATTGGAAGAAGTAAGAAATCCTGAGACATATTTAATTGATTTTAATGATATTAAAAAAGTGTATAAAGAAAAGTAGATATCCTCCTGCTATAATATTTTCTAATATAAAGACGAAAAAGAAATTGGATAAAATACTTGCCGAAAAATTTTGTATAGTACCTTCAATCAAAATTTCTCTTGGCACTGCTACAGTATGGAAAAAAAACAAATATAGTAGATATCCTCCCTAAGATCACTGATATTACGTATGATGCATATAGGGGAAAGTGGTCTAAATCGACTCCCATTTCATTTTTTGATCATAATTTCTCTTAATGAATACTTATTGCTAAAAACAAAATACCCTTTGAAAGTCTAAACATTTATGCAACTTTTTGCCGAAGACACCATGGATCCTCTCATATCCATATTTAGTTATGGCCAAAAAACTGAAAGTGCATTTTATGATTCCAAATCGGCTCCCTGTTCTAAATCGGCCATCTCCATGGTCCAAATCGGTCACTCTCATTTTTATCGCTTTTTTCAATTAAATTTTTAATTTTTTCAACATTATTCGCATTTTTTCAAGAAATAAAGGAAAACTAGGCAGTTTTTTTGTACTAAATCTAAATTTTATTGAAATTTAATAGTTACATACATATTAAATTTTGAAGAAACTCTTAACAAAAATAAACCTTGATACTGATACCTTGATTATGTTTCTACCGGACAAAACTGAAAATGATTTACAAAACTGATAGAAATAAGTGAAAATCAAAATTATTCAGAATTTTCCGTCTTATAGTAGCTTTCAGGAACATTTTCGTATAAGTAAAGTACGTTTGTTTGTATAATAAAAAAATAAAAAATAAATTATTTTATCAATAAGAAAAAACAACACTCTGAAAAACATTCTTAATATTTTGAAATTAAAAATAAAATAAAAAAGGGATAGCCGATTTACAACCATTAATTGTGGTCGATTTAGACCACCCTCTCATTTCTCTTACCTATGTGAATTTCGTGAACACAACAAGAGCTTTCAGGAAACTTCTTTTTTTATAAAAGCACTTTGTAAGTGTCTATAAAATTCTCCAAATGTTCTCAATGAAACAAATTTTTTTCAAGAAAAAAAACAAAATTTTCCTCAATGCGATAAATAGAAATGAGAATTGCTCAAAATATGTTCTGGTTCACACAAAAATAGAATGTTAACTGATAAAAGTCAAACTAATGACAAATAATCAGCTATCAATAGTGCCCTTAATTACACTATTGGCACGATGATAAGTGGTGAAATGGAAATTTATGAAATGGAGAGTGGCCGATTTAACCCATTAACGTCAGACTTGCATGTGTTTATCTCTGCACTTTCGTTAGCCTGGAATTGTATGAAATCTATCGAAACAAATTATAACAAATACATATCCGAGTATTTTTGAGTGTGCTCTTTCAAAATCCATGGTTAAAAAATCGATTTGATGCATATTTAACAATAAATTTTGCAATTTAAATAAAAAAGACGAGAAATTTGTGGTGTCATTTTTTGAAAAGTCCAAATTTTCATCCTGATCCGGCAATGCAGTAGGCCTAAAACTAATGAGAATCATGCATAAACTATNTTTCCTAAAAACCTATGCAATTCGTTTTGTAAATTTTCAAAATGGCGGATCCAATATGGCGACCGAAAGTGGAAAAATCTCGAAAATGCAGTAAATTAGATTTNATTTCTTTACTTCNCGATGCTGTTGTCTTTTTACCACNAAATTTCGATTTGATATGACATTCGAGTATGTCTAGAAGATATTTGATACGAATAAATATGTCGGAGAAAAAATGGTGTCTATAAGTCGAAAATGATGAAAATCGGACATTTTTATANCAAATTTTAACTATTTATACCAATTTATCAGTCATTTTTACATGTAATATGTATATCATGTACTATCATATGTATCATGTAATGTATATATGTATATGTTTTATATACNATATGTATCATGTAATGTATATATGTATATGTTTTATATACAGGGTGTCTCATTTTAAAAAGCGCACCTCGATAATTCTTCAACGAAGCATTATCAGCAAAAATATTTCAGACAAAAGTTGTATGGTTTCAAGAGAGACATTAAATGTAGAAATAATATAAGGAATAATAAAAGGAATCGATTAATATAAGAAACACGAAGAATTAGATTAAAAAATTTNATTGCATTTTTTATTGCTTTGGTGGATTTTACAAAATCCCAAATCTAAAAATTGATACTAGTAACCGATTCGTGTTTTTTATATTAACCCATTCTTTTCCCCTTTCTAATGTCTTTCTAATGTCCCCCTTGAAACCATACAACTTTTGTCTGAAACATTTTTGCTGAAAATGCTTCGTTGAAAAATTATCGAGGTGTGTTTTTTAAAATGGGACACCCTGTATATAAAACATATACATATATACATTANATGATACACATGATAGTACGTATTACATATGATATATATTACATGTAAAAATGACTGATAAATTGGTATAAATAGCTAAAAATTGATATAAAAATGTCCGATTTTCATCATTTTTCGACTTTTATNGACACCATTTTTTCTCCGACATATTTATTCGTATCAAATATCTTCTAGACATACTCGAATGTCATATCAAATCGAAATTTCGTGGTAAAAAGACAACAGTATCGCGAAATAAAGAAATAAAATCTAATTTACTGCATTTTCGAGATTTTTCCACTTTCGGTCGCCATATTGGATCCGCCATTTTGAAAATTTACAAAACGAATAGGTTGCATAGGTTTTTAGGAAAAATAGTTTATGCACGATCCTCATTAGTTTTAGGCTTACTGCATTGCCGGATCAGGATGAAAATTTGGACTTTTCAAAAAATGACCACAAATTTCTCGTCTTTTTTATTTAAATTGCAAAATTTATTGTTAAATATGCATCAAATCAATTTTTTTACTATGGATTTTGAAAGAGCACACTCAAAAATACTCGGATATGTATTTGTTATAATTTTTTTCGATGGATTTCATACAATTCCAGGCTAACGAAAGTGCAGAGATAAACACATGCAAGTCTGACGTTAATGGGTTAAACAAGGGGCCGATTTAGACCACTTTCCCTTATAGTTCCATTTTTAGACAATTTGAAAAATCTTTTTATAAATGAGCAAATACTGTCAAATGTTGAAAATTCTAAACAATATGAAGATGAATTGTATCGTACTGTATTGGATCTCACTATCGTAATAGTGAATTCTTNCACAATAATAACAAATCACTAGCCATAATATTTTATTACGATGATCTTGGTATTACTAATCCTCTCGGAGGAGCGTCCAAAATTCATAAAATGTCAATGTTTTATTGGACTTGGTAATATACATCCGGAATTACGATCGAATCAGAATGCTTTTCAGTTGTACGGAATTACCAAAACAGAATATCTCAAAAAAATCTGATGCATTAGCTAAAATATTGGAATCATTTATGTCAGATATTAAGAAGTTAGAATCAGAAGGCATAAATATTAATGTAAGAGGTACAATTAAAAATTTTAAAGGTTCTTTATTTTTCTGTGCCTCTGATACTCCTGCAGCAGCATTATTAGGAGGTTTTAAAGAATCTACATCTGCTTATCGACTGTGTCGTGCATGCATGGTGACAAATGATGAATGGAAAGACAGATATCGTGAAGATGACTTTATATTGCGAAATAAAACTGATCATGCGTCACATATTGAAATAGTGATAGATCCAACAATGACGAAAGCAGCTAGAAAATTCTAGCAGAAAAAGTATGGTGTTAATACAAGAAGTCCCTTGTTAGTCCGTATGTTGATGTTACTGCATGTTTACCTCAAGATACTATGCATATTATAATTAAAGGTTCTTTAGAAATTATGATAAGAAATTTTCTACGGTATTGCATCATTGAAGAAAATTTANTCACTATTAATGATTTTAATAATTCTGTGGCTAGATTTAATTTTCAACATTTAAAAAAGAATAAGCCAGGTCTTATACAGCGTGAACATATAACTGAAGGTTGTTTACATCAAAAGGCAGGCCAAATGTTTGTACTTGCTCACACGATGCTGTTATAATCAATGAATAGATAATTAATTGTGATGCGGAAAAAATTATACAACATACTAATTGCTTTGTTCTTTTGTTGCAAATTTTGAATATTACTTTAGCATATCAGATCCACGAAGATTCAATTGATTTATTGAGTAGAATGATTGAAATGTTTTAATTAATTTCAAAAGTTTATGTCCAAATTTATTAGTACCTAAATTTCACTTTTTAATACACATTCCGCAGTACATAAGAATGTTTGGTCCTGCTAGACAGTCGTGTTTTCGCTTTGAAGCTTGCCATACTTATTTTAAATCACTTGTACCAGTTGTAAGAAATTTAAAAAATATGGCATTGACATTGTCTTATCGGCATCAGTCACGTCTGTGTTCTAGATTGGCTGTTTATCCTGGTATGTCATCCAAAAAATTTTTATACAAAGGTGATTATGTAACTGCAGGAAAGACAACATTAATTTGCAATCTTCCATATGCAACAATATTTCGTGAAATAATTGAGGAAGCTGGTTTACGTATGTGGGATGTTATTCCCACAAGGATGATGCAATAATGTTTTATGAATTAAACATTAAGTTTATTAAATAATAATATAATATGAAGATAATGGTCATCAATACTGAAAATAACATAACTCGCTATCACTCGCAGTTTCGCGGAACTCGCAACACACTCTTCGATCGCGGTCTCGCTATTCTCTCGAACTCTCTGGAAAAATCGCTACGGAATTCGACGCAACGTGCTTTTCACTGCTCGCGCTCTCGCGATTCTCTGTACACTGCAGTTCAATAATGCCTGGACCCCCGTTTGGCTGGAATGACATTTTTAATGTGCTTATTCCCATCTATGTGAATCAATGAGTTTCAGGTTGCACAGGTTATATATGAAAATAATGTCCTTAAATTTTTTTAGATCCATAAATGGGAATAAGCATGTTAAAAATGTCACTCCAGGCAAACGGGGGTCCAGGCATTATTGAATAACAGTGTACTCGCAAACTCTGTCACAACTCAACTCTTCGTCGTAACGCTCTGTACTCGCTGCTCACAATCTCGCGACTCTCAACCTTCTCGAAAACTCTCTGTTCTCTCGAAAACTCACTACGCTCTATGCTCGCGACTCTCTTACGACTACTCGCGCGCCCTGCAGGTCACGACACGACCGCCAAAACGACAAAAGGCGATCGGAAGACAATCGGAAAAAGCGCTCACCTTGCAACGCGCTCCCGCGACGTTTAAACGGTAACGCGCGTCTTGTTAATAACTCGTTGCAACGTGAAAATAATATAAATAAAAGAATACATGACTTAATAAACGCAATATAATAAAATAATGACTGAACAATCTAAACTCCCTACACGTACAAATTAATGCGTTCATCTAAAATTGTAATTCATGGTACATAATAAATATTGTAACATATTGTTCAAAAAGTATATTACTGTTAGAATGTGACGAAAATAATCTACCACTATTCGGAGAAATATATGAAATGTTCGTTCAAGGTGATGTTAAATTATTTATAATTACAATATTGCAAACGGAGTCTTTTGAATGGAAATATAATGCATATTGTATTACCAACACTGGCGAAAAATGTGTAAAAAATATTAATGATTTAATTTTTCCGTATGCTTTATCAGTTTTTAGATCATTAGGTAATAATTATGTACCATTAATTAATCACGAACGGGTTGAATTTTTTGGATAAATTAGCACTTATAGATTCACATATGTATAAAAATTTTTCAATTATAACTTCTGAAATAAAATTATAAAGTATTTATGTTTAATAATATTTTTATTATTTTAATTTAGTACTTTCCCCTTTCGATAAATAAACTAATAATAATAAAATAATAATAGTAGTAGTATTTTAATAAGTTAAAAATTAAAAATATTATAAAATACTTAAATATTATAAAATATTTAACACATATCATTTTAGAAAATTCTTTCAAATTTTAAACTTTTATTTCAAATTATACATTTTTGTATATTATACTTTTAACATATGTATTATTTCAAATTGCATATTATAGTTTTAATGTGTGTTTTTTTAAATGTGTGAATTAGGAAATATGTAAATTAAGAAATGTATTAATTGTTTAAACGTGTAAATGAAAAATAACTGTTTTTTTTAATACGTTTAAATTATGTTTATATTGTGTTTTACATGACAAAGTGTTTTATTTCATACACATCTTACAAATGTGTATGCATTTTGACACGTACCAACTGTGTCAAATTAATATCATTACACAGTTATATGTATTAAAGTAACACAAATAACCGTATTATTTAAAAATTACACATAAAAAGTGTGTTAAATTAACACACCTGGATTTGTAGTGTAGCTACAAANGTCTACTCGTAAATATAGTTCTGGCAAAAAAGGAGCTAATTGCTGGCCATTAGATTGTACCACAGTATTATATTATATTGTATTATATTGTTCATCAAATGAAAAATATGATACTCCACAGTATGACGGCCCAAAAGAATCACATGATACTGACATTAACAAATTATTGCAAGATAATGATTATCTCAAAACTTCTTTTTTATATAGTAATACATTATACGCAATAGATGTAATAGCATATATTGCAGGATTTGTAGTCCATTCATTTTCTAAGACAATAGATTGTAGTGAATGCTGCAACTCTCTCTTTGGAATTGTAAATAATTCAAAATTATTAAGAAGAAAGAACAAAGGAAACTCTAAAATTCCTTCAGATGAAGTTTTAGGCCTGTATTCTCAGCTCACTTTTAGCGCTAAATGTACCAATAAATGTGCCTTAGATGCGCCTCTAAATGTAACCGTATTCTGAACGCATTTTTATTGGTATCTTTAGATGCAGACAACCAAACATTGCTTAAATATATGACTTTATATCCAAAATCCTATTCTGAACCACATTTATAGCACTTTCATACGAATCTCGCTAAATGTACGGATAAATGTGTTTAGGGGCACATCCAACAAAATGCTTGTCATATCGCAACTTTAATTAATCTTAGCGGTGTTATATGACTGATTTCGTTAATAAAATCGATATATATTGCATTTTTGTTATAAACAGAAATTTTACATAGCAATAATAATGATGTTAGAACAATTTTTCTAAAATTATCGATTTTATAGTGCAGAAATAGAAAAATGTGACTAAAGTGCAGTAAACGTAAAAAAAAGTACAATTAATCGCGTAATTCGCGCACATTTCGATATTTACTATAATTTAAAAAATCTATAATATATTGTTGCACCCGCGCTGGACGCGCTGGAACTCTGTATATTGGGCTGAATTGCGCCGCTGATCCTGGAAGAGGCGAAGCGCATTATCTTTTACATTATAGAGAACATTATATAGAAAGTACCAGAAACTTGCGTCCTTCTTCATGCGATTTTTTATTTATTTCTTTATCTAAGCCTTACAAGGCTGTTTCGTCTCAAACGATTAGTCGCTGGATTCGGCTGGGTTTGGAGGATTGTGGAATAGACGCTTTCATTTTTTCGGCGCATAGCACTAGACATGCCTCAACATCTCAAGCAGCTTCGAAGGTCCTCCTCGATTTCATTAAACGCGCGGCAGGTTGGACCGGCGAGTCCCGGGTTTTCGCTAATTTTTACAATAGGCCATTCATTAATCCTGAAGAATTTAGCACGGCAGTTTTATTATCATAATATATGTGTTTTCACAATATAGAACCAAAATATTTGATTTGCAATTTTTTGTTTTATAAAGATTAACTTTACTGGATTTCTTAGCTGATAGCACATTATTTTTATAAGTACAAGACTATAGCAAATTATTTTTATAAGTACATTATTTTTATAAATACAAGATTACAGCAAATTATTTTTATAAATGCAAGATTATGTATATCATTGGTATAAGTACTCTCTTGCGGGGCAAGGGGAACATAGAAATTTTTACATTTCCCTTGCCCCGCGAGAGGGGCCACGGAACGAATTATTGTTGGGCACTGTACCTCTAAAATAAAGTCACTCTAAATGTGCGATGAGAATAAGCGTAACTTTAGTGACGCACCTTTAGTGTTTATTCATACATTTAAGATTGGCGGTATAAATGTACCCCTAAAAGTGAATTGAGAATACGGGCCACTTTTTTTTACCTACATTTATGTTTTGAGGTCGCTGATCACAAATCCATCGTTAGATTTGCTAAATTTTTTGTTATAAACAAAATATTGAAGAAAATATGAAAGCAAAAAAATGAGAATTTCTAGAATTATGTAAAAATTTGATAATCTAAACGTTATTTTTTTACAAACATACAGTTTTTCACTTTATATTTATATTTTTGAGATTGCTTATTACCAGAGACCGGATCGCGGAATCGTTTTCCCTTCTCCACGCGTGTGCTAGCGGCCGAGCGCCGCAAGAAGCAATACCGAGTATGTGCGCCATGCCAGTATCTTTTTTTCAAATCTGATGGTCGATAGTGGATTCAGAAACTGAAAAGACTCTTTTAGAAACATATATTTTTTCAATATTTTTTTGCAGGTTAGATTTTTTTTTATGAACAAATATTTCTACAAAAACGGCCGAAATTTGTTTTCTTGCACTTTTTAGCTATCTTTTCCTAATTTCTCATTCTGTATCTCCATCTTATCCATACTATCGATATGATTTTACTCAAAAAGAAATGTTTAACTTTTTTCACTGTTAGTGGGAAGTATACTTCCCACCTCTTTTTTATTCAATTTTAAATCCCGTTGTAAATCCCATAATTTTGAAGAACTAATCGGGGATTTGAGTTTTCCAGATAACTGAATAATTGTTCAACATACTCCAATAGATTTTTATACTTAATTATTCATTTGTGTTCATTTATAACAAATCAAAGTTGAAAAAAAGCGATTTTTTTATATTAAAATCAATATCTCGGAAATGAGTCAGTACAGAGGTCTGAACATTTTATCAAATATTCTTCGAATGATGTAGAAAAACATGATTTTTTTATAGAATTTTTATAAATAATTATGTGAAAAATCGGTCAAAATTGAAATTTTTGCGTATACGAGCATTATTTTTTTAGTTTTTTGACGGAGTATCTACATGTTCCGATGATATTAATATTTTTTGTTCAGAATAGAATGTTTTATATTCAATAAGTCTAAGTATGTGATATAAAAGTTTTCAATGTTTTACTAGGCGGCCATATTGAATCTGCAAATTCTGACTTCAGATTTAGATTCAGCGATCTAAAAAACATAGATATACGATGAATTTATTGCAAAATATCCAAATTTTTACTAATTTATTAGCTGATGGTGGCCATATTGGATTCGCCATATTGAATTTGCATATTTTGAATTCAGATTCGAAATCAGAGACCCAAAAAACATAGGTATACAAAGTTTCAGAAAGACCCACCACAAAAAAACATAATTCGGCAGTGAAAGGGTTAAACCACCATATTGCGTCTGCCTTGGATCTTATTTTTCCCAAAATTTGGTGGCAGATTCAGCGATTTCAAAAATGTATAGAATCATACTTTTCATAATGATTTGACCATTCTTTTAATTGCGTGACTGAAAAGGTTAATGATTAAAAGTAAAGTAAAATATTTGTTTCCACAATAAATCAAGTTTTCGGCATTTGTACACTCTCTAAATTTCTTAGAGCGATAATTCACTCAAAAATTTGAGTGATTGCTCAAATCACTCGAATTTGAGTGACTTTTCACATATGGAGTGAATTCCTCTCTCTTTTGTTGTAGAGTGAAAAATTCACTCTGAGAATTAGAGTGAATATGTGTATACTCTATTTTATAGAGTGACATTTTCACTCTACGTAGTGTAGAGTGAATATTATCACTCGTAAAGAGTGAGTAAAGCACGCGTTTACTTGCGATACGAATACTATCGTCACTACTGTCTCGTTGTTTCTCGGCATTAGTCGTTCGTGTGTACTTCGCAAAGATTAGTATATACTTGGCAGTCTTGGCACAAGAGATATTCTTGAACGAATTAATACAGAAATGTCAACGTTTCTTCCAGAGGTAAGTCTTTATAATTAACATATGTAGTTTATTTACCAAACGCGTGTTAGATAACTGGCTAAATTGTGTTTCTAGGTTATGTTTGTATCATGCGCTGTGAGATCTCGATTGTAGTTATGTTCATTATAATTAATTATGTTCATTAAAATAATAAATTTTTCTTTTTTAGGAAACTCTAAATAACATCGAAAAATTACAAGAGTTTTTATTAACTAATGAAATTTCGGAGGATGCCGTTAATGTTTTAAAAGGTAAGTCTTTGTAAGAAAGATAACATTGTGAATAGAACTGCAATCAGAATATAATTTATAATTTTATGTATTTTGTGCGTGTGCGTGTGCGTGTGCATGTGCGTGTGCGTGTACGTGTGTGTTTGCATGAGCGTGTGCGTGGTCGCGTGCGTGAGCGTGTACATGGTCGTATTCGTGTGCGTGTGTGTGTGCGCGCGTAACTACACTATATAATATTATAGCTATAATTTTAATATTTTTATTTTCTCACGTGCAATTTTTATTTGCATTACAGTTATCTCAAACAAGGTGGATTAAAGATAGAAAGTAAAAAATCTTATAAAAATATATTTACATATTAAATCTGATTTTTTTACTTTTAAATTTAAAAGAATAATTTTTGATACAATTTTTAATATCAATATATTATAAATTCATAACAGTAACGTAATATTCAATAATACAATGGCTTTACTTAAATGTTTCAAATGTGAAAGGTTATTTATCACAATTAGACAATATTCTTTACACTTCCGTCGGCATCATGCTATTATGGTTAGATCTTACTCATCAGGGTTTTATTGCAAACAAGAAAATTGTGATAAACATTTTTTAAGATTTGAATCTTTACTTCGTCATTTTAAAAAATGGCATGTTGTTTCTGATGAGAAATGCAATTCAGATATCTACTCATCCATGAAATTTTATAATAAGTCTAATACTTCAGAAAGAATAGAAACGCAATTGTTAAAAGAAGAGATCTTTGAAAGTGAAGATTATAATAGTAATAATTTTCAAGAATCATCAAAAGAAATTGATCTTTCTAAGAGTACAAGAAAATTTATTGCAAATTTAAGACTATCGTCCGGTTTTACTGGTACAGGTATAGCTACTATAATGAATACAGCACAATGCTTAGTTTTTGATATTTCTGATTTTATTCGTGAAGAAATATTTAGTTTTTGTAAGAAACAGAAGATAAGCGTAGTATCTCCTGATATTCAAGAATTAATAAATAAATTAAATTTTGAAAATTTATTTGAAAAAACTGATACTTTAAGATCAGATTAACGCGATTAAGAACACTTATCATTATATAGACTCAGTTGAAATACCTCTTGGATTCAGATTGCAGCAATATTTTGATCGAAGAAATCAAATATGGACACAAAAAAGAATATATGAAACCTTTCAGTATGTCTCAATTATTAAAATTAAACGTTGAAATTAATAATGTCTCACTCGTTGATGCGCAATTATGTTCGTTCTGAACAAAACAGCTCAGATGATTTGCTTTTAAGTTTTAAAGATGGAATTAGTTATAAACAACATCAATTTTTTTCAACGTTATCCAGACGCATTAAGAATACAATTGTACTATGACGATGTTGTCGTTAATAATCCATTGGACTCTAAAGTTTATCCTCACAAAATTGGAGCTTTTTATTTTGTAATTCAAAATTTATCTCAACATATTAACTCGTTTTTAGGAGGAATTTATATTCTTTGTTTGTGTCATACTGCTGACATTCAAAAGTGGCATGAAAGCTATACTTAAACCATTTTTGCTGGATTTAAGTAAACTTAAAAGTGACAGTGGTGTAAATGTCACATATAATACAAATACATTTTGTATTAAGAGCAAGTATTGCTGCAGTTTGTGCTAATGGATTGGCCGCGCATCAGTTATTAGGATTTTTAATCCAGCTGCTAAATATTTTTGTAGAATGTGCATATCAACAGAGATGATTTCAAAAATAATAGAAATTTAGAAGTCTCTTTACGTACAAAACAGCTATATGAGAAACAATTAAAAGAAATAAATGCTCAAGAAACATTAAAAGAAATTGAATATTTTAAAACAAAATCAGGTATTCTAGAAGATTCTGCGTTACATTCTTCTCGTTTTTTTCATTGCACAAATAATTTTGTTTTTGATCCTGTGCACGATATTTTAGAAGGTATCGCACCGATGGAATTAAAATTGGTTTTGCACCATTATAGTACGTGTGACGATTATAACTTTAATATAGATGTGTTTAACAACAGAATAAATTTATTTCGATATGGCTTACCAGAAAATAAAAATAAACCTTCTGCAAATTTTTCTGTAGGTTCTGTTAAGTATCAAAAAGATTACAAGCTTTCACAAACCGCTGTACAAATCTGGTGTTTATTAAAAGTTTTCCCTTTCTTAGTTTCAGATTTAGTATCTGAAGATGATAAATATCTATCTATAATTAATTTTAATATTAAATAGAATAAATGAAATAATATTTGCTCCAAAATTGAGACGCTCTATTCTGCCATATTTATCAGAATTAATTGAAGAACACAATTGGTTATTCCGAGAATTATTTCCAGCTATAAGTCCAATTAATAAGCATCATCATTTAACTCACTACCCTCAGTGT
>JAJVSH010000151.1:376577-387009 GCA_021460005.1 Tetramorium alpestre | reverse complement strand
TGCGTGCGTGCACAAGCTGTACACCCATTTTAATCATAAGCAGCATCGTACATCGACATCAACTGCATCCGCACTACGCTGCAATAAAGTACGATAAGTCCAACTTTGAGGTGCTGTATCTCGAAAATTACCCGGTGATCGGACCTTGAGGCTATTGACACTTTTGTTCTACGTGTTGAGAACTACCACATATTATATTTTCAGAAAAATTAGCCGAGAGCCAATTCCCATAAAGATTCTGCGGGTTCCTTTTACAAAACCTAACAATATTGGCTCGCTGTTGGGATTTTCGACGAATCGTGTGCTAGAGCCACGACAGTGGCACGAATCGGATGTATCGATAAATATCATTAACGTAAACGTTATTCGCATAGAGTGCAACGTGACCGCGGGTGCATACAGCAACGACAAGTGCGTGCATACGATACACGAGTTTTCGCCGAGCGTTCCGCCAGGATATAAGATATCGGAAATACCTGCGCAGATCATTTATCTTCCGATTATGGCTCTGCCATAAAAGATATACATATATATATTATCTGTACATACATATATTATCTGTAGATATATCGTTAATAATATTAATAATATGATGCGTTAACATAATGTATCTATTGCTATAACCACCCGCGGAGATCGTTCAGAATTAATTAGTTGAAAACGCAACAGATTGAACCGAACTTCGCAATTTTAATGCCTGAAGGGCGCCAGGTTCGATTTTTCGCACCACTCTAATATTACCGAATTTCCGAAATCGTAATCTTGGCCATTTAGATGTTGCGATGACCGCCGGCTGAGACTTAACTCTAGGCGGGTCAGGGAGAGTGGGAGAGTGTACGTTGCAGAAGAAAAGACACCACGTTCAGAAGTTTAACATAATAAAGGAAAATATATTTCAAATTTTACAACGCTTCCGCGACTCATACATTTCGTAACGCGATAGAACATGCAGAAATTAAATCTTACGCTTTCATAACGACTTCCGTGGACATGCAGTATGTGGACGACCGCTGTCGCACTCACGAAATCTCGCGTACCGGAACTCAATAATTACAAGCTACAGCTATCAAAAAGCTTTACAGAAACTCGCGAACAGCATTATTTCTCGACGTGTTGTGCAAGGAAATCTACACACGACACGAAATTATACTCGCAATGAAAGCCGGACTTTAAGGGGTAATATCACCTTGTGAATTTGAAATAAAAAGTTAATTTCTCTATTTATTTTTCCAAAATGAAAAAATATATTGAAATTCGGTTATACATATGTGGTTATACATGTCTTAAAGTGTATAAAAAAACTTTTTATTAACGTTTTTAAAACAAAATGGCGGCACGCGAGCTCTTGCACGAAAATCTAATTTTTTTCCACTACCGTACATTTTTCTGCTGTAGATTTGCATCTAGAACAAAAATTCAAAAAGATTATTAAGACACAAGTTAATAGCTAGTGAACTACGTAAGTTTTTTTCAAAATATAGATTTTTGAAAAAAACGATGAAAATGGCATCAAAATGAAGAAAAACAAATTTTTAATCCTCCCTCGTGTCGCATGCCACCTTGCGTCGCTGGCCCATTATCGATTTTTGGCGAGATCAGCCGACGCGGTCGATAAGGGCGATAATTCGGCGGCAGCCGAACTCGCGCTTATCCATTTATCCATCCGCTTTTCGTGCGGTCGCCCGTCAGGCGTGCAACCGGCGGCCTCGTCTTCTCGGTTGATCAGGCGAGTCACGCTGTCCATCTGACGGCGTGCTCGTTTCTGGATGAAGGTCCGTTCGGAGCATCCTCCTTTTCGGCCTTTCTTCCCTCTCCTTGTTGTCGGCGCCTTGAGAGAGCGGCCCGCTTACGCGCTTGCGTCCTATCGTTTTCCGCAATCCTCCCGTTGTCCAGCCTTGTTGCATCGCCCGCTCTTTCGTATAGCTTGTAATGCTATCGGTTCACCATTCTCGGTATATAATCTACGACTCGTACGATTCAATTAGAAATAAAACTTTAATATGGGACGGACAAAACGATACAAAACGAATACGAAATGACTCTAAAATTTACGGGGTCGCCTATCCGCGCATGCAGATGCGATTCCGATCCTTATATCCTTTACTCGGTCACGATGTACATCAGCATGTGCGCTATCTACGTCTATGACTTACGTTGCTACGTCACGTTATGTGCTTTGGTCGATGCAACAGATCGATGTAACAGCAGCGCTATCTCTCCAATAATCCTGAAACTACTGTCGTGCATTATATATATGTAATCACTGGCCTGTTGACCGTTCCACATGTACACTGCGTAGGTGCTCATGAATAAAGTGAGTGAAGCAATAAATCTCTTTTATTAGACATTTGTTCGTATTTTTATCGCTGCCACAGTGTTTATTACTCCTGTGCGAGTGGTGCTAGTCTCCAAAATTTAGGCGCTTAACTTCATAACTTTTGTATGAGTGAATATTTCTGTGAGTTGACAGCTCAAGAGTGCAAAAGGTACTGTTCACAATAGATAATTAATATAATTATGTAATTTTATGCCTTTTTTGGTCTTTAATTGAGATGACCACCTCTTGTTTTCGTACGTACTTTATACCTGTAAAAGGATTTTTTAATACGTAAAGCCAATTCGATGATTTATTGCAATAAAAAAATGAAACTGTAACGTCAGTATCCCCTTAAGTAGCAGTCAGTATTCCCTTAAGTAGCAGTCCAGCATCCTCTTAAGTAATTATTTTATTGTTAAATATAAAAATTTATATTTTAAAATTTTTTACTATTATCTGCTATCACCAGCACCATATCAAGCTGGAGTCGATATCTCATTTCGTTCAAAAGTTATAGCCTACGGAAGTTCGAAAAATGTAGTTTCGAGAAAAACGCGTGTATAACAGATTCGAGTCATTATTACTTGAAAAAATTATTTTTTATATTTTCAATATATAATAAATATGTAGAAAAAAAACCCGAGTGTCATACTTATTTCCTAGCATGAAAAAAAAAATTCCGAAAATTACGTCATTTTTTGGGTAGATAGATGAGAATATCCCCTTAAATACTTCTTAAATTAAAAGAGCTTTATGTGTATAATTACTTAAAGTGTTCGTGGCTCTCGCTTTCTGCCACGAACACCAGGACTCGGGACCGGGTGGACATTTCTCGTGTTGAGGCTGCTCATCTGTTAAAATTTTATGATATAAAGTCGCCCAAATATCAGTTTTTATTTTTTTTTTGTACTGTCTGGATTCCGACGAATCAGACGAATAAAAAATTGATAATTCGTCTATAAGTTTACCTGTCAATTTTCCCTTTCCGCCGAGTCCTTTAGTTTTTTTTTAAATTGCGCAGCCGAGTGCCCATTCTCTTTTGCACATGATCGATGCATTCTCGTTTGTGCACGTTTGTGTCTTCATTGGGATTAATATCTAAAATGCCTTTGAAAGTTTTGCGTCTCCGTCACCGATATAATAAGTATATTTCGCATCGTACAAATCCTGAGAGCACGAAAACATGTCGATTACGGCGTCTACCTCCCCTCCATCTTACCGGCAGATCCTATGTGATTTGATTGACAAGTGCTTTCGTGTGACTCGTACCACTCCTCGTATTTAATAGTGCCTTCTTTTTTCTTCCAGAACTCGCACGCTTTACAATATTTTGATTTCACTATAACATCAACGATTTTTCCTAAGCCAGTCGATAAGTGAAACAATGCCGTAAAGAGATGAAAATCCTCATGGCTTGCGCCATGAGCCGTCGCCTGAGACCGTAAGCCCTTCTGTTTGTCCTCTCTCAATGCTTTTGGTTTTCTCTTCTTCCGCTGCTTTTTTAATACTTTTTTTCTTACTGCCTCAGTTGCAACAGCAATAGATTTTATAAGCGAGTCGTAAAAAGAATGATATATTAGCCGCGGAAGGTCCATAAACGCACAAAACTTTTTTATCCCATTTTTAATCCAATACCTAACAGTCGCATTGTTGCTAATGTTATGCTAATGTTATGCGTCGATTTATTTCAAATCCATTCCGAATATAAAGACTGTTGGATATTTCAGTTTTCTCGCAGTCTCTGCATGAAATAACTATTCGAATCCCAAGCCGCGCTTAGACAATTCAGTAAAAGTAACGTCTGTCCCGCACTTTTTACACACAACTACTTGGGAAATAGCACTCATGACAGCGATGAAATTAATAAAACGATACCCAAACATATCGTTCACTTCAACATTATTATTCGACGACTTCAGTTTTCTTGGCAAATGCGCTTACACCAACGAGATCGGAGTCCAGCTCGAAGCGGTTTAACGGTCGTGATCGCTTTGAAATTTTCGATCTATCTGTATTCGACCAATTTTTTCCTCTGTTGCCTTTCTTGTTTTTATAAACTTTTTTTTATCACTCATAGTGAAGTTTTAACTTTTTTTATCACACAATTAAATATCCTTTTGAGAAAAGAAAGCAAGAACGTTCAAAGCGTGCGAATAGAGAAAATCGTTTCAACGGTCGGACTGTTGTAGTACAATATTTCGAATGAAAAGGACTACTAATACCATCTGTATATCTGATAAATGTTCTTTTACATGAGAGACTGTTTATTTCCCTGAGCGCTCGACCGAAGATCATGCGCCATGAAGGCGCTAAGCGCTCAAATTCGAGTTTAAACATTTTTTTGTGTGAACATTTGCTGTGAAATAAATTGTAACTTATTTTTAAGATAATAAGCTATCATTTAAGCTAAAAAAATTTTTTTCGATTTTTTGAAATTTCTACAGTAGCCATACCCCTTAAGGGGATGCTGGATACTGACGTTACAGTTTCATTTCTTTACTGCAATAAATCATCGAATTAGCTTTATGGATTAAAAAAATCTTTGTAAAATCCTTGTACAGGTATAAAGTACGAAAACAAAAGGTGGTCATCTCAATTAAAGACCGAAAAAAACGTAAAATTACAGAATTATATTAATTACTTATTGTGAACAATATCTTTTGTACTCTTGAGCTGTCAGCTCACAGAAATATTCACTCATAGTTATGTTAAAGTTAAAAGTTATAGTTAAAAGTTATGAGATTAAGCGCCTAAATCTTGAAGACTAGCATCACTTGCACAGGAATAATGAACACTGTAGTAGCGATAAAAGTACAAACAAATGTCTAATAAGAGAAATTTATTCCTTTTCTCATTTTATTCACGTACATCTACGCAGTGTACATGTGAAACGGTAAGCAGACTAGTGATTACATATACAGTGAGACTACATGTGAGACTACATATACAGTGGTGTGTAAAAGTTCTTGGCCAAATTTATTTTTGGTAATATATTATCAATAGAAAGAGCAGGTGAATTTTAACTATAAGTAGATGTAAGTAAATTGTGATAATGTACGAAAAATAACACTCGTAACTTCCAAAGTTTATCTTTTGAAAGGGTGTTTACAAACATACTTTCAATAAGTCACTGTTCAAAAATTCTTGGCCATTGTGTTTATTACTTGTGTCACGCTTCTACCGAGTTTTTATCAATACATTTTCCAAAGAATGTCGATCAAAAGACGTCAGAGTGTCAACATGGCGCGAAAGACGCATTAGCAAATCCGCGAAAGAATTATTAACCTGTCACAAAGTGGCAAGGTATCTCGTGACATTGCTAAACTTTTAGGCATTTGTAAATCGACTGTTAATAATATATATTAATAATATAATAACTAAATACCGCGCTGGATATGGTCTAAAGGATCGCCCGCGAAGTGGAAGACCGTGAAAAACAACAAAAAAAGTAGATGGTGTGATTAAAATGAAGTCAATTATTAATCCACGGAAAACAGCAAGTGACATTGCTCGCGAACTCCGCCATGAAAACCTTGCCGTTGTACCATTAGAAGACGTCTACATGATGTTGTTCGGGCGTATATCGGCGTCAAGAAGCCTTTAATTAGCAAAAAAAAATCAGAAATCCCATTTACAGTTTGCTAAAGATCACATAAACTGGACAGTGGAAGACTAGAAAAAGGTAGCATTTTCCGATGAATCTAAGTTTAATCTGTTTGGAAGTGATGGAAGACATTATGTGCGACATCCCATTGGTACGAGAAACAATGTAAGATATCAAATTCCAACTGTGAAACATGGGGAGGGAACGTGTTGGTATGGAGTGTTTTTTCTGCTTATGGCATTGGTCCATTAGTTAATATTGATGGAATTATGAATGCTGCGATATACAAGAACATTTTGGAGAATTTGCTGCCATACGCCAGACGCAAAATGCCAAGAAACTGGATATTTCAACATCCGAAGCACACCTCAAATTTTGTAAAGAGTTGGCTTTTGACAAAAAACTGTAGGTTTTAACTTGGCCATCGCATTCTCCGGACCTCAACCCCATCGAGCATTTGTAGAATGAACTAGCGTGCCGGGTTAAGGTCCGTAAGCACTCAAATAAAACACAGTTACTCGAGCATTTGACGGAAGAAAGATGGAATAATATAACAATGAGTGTTATCGATCAATTGATAGAGTCTGCCTCATCGCTGTACCGCAGTAATAACTTCAAAGGGCATGGCAACAAAGTACTAAATGCGAAAAACTATTATTTGCTGAATTAAAGTGCCTGAAGTTACTCTTTTTGTTGAAAATAAACGTGACCAGGAACTTTTGAACAATAATATTTTCGTTATTCGTTAATAACTCATTGGAATAGAATAAATCTTTATAATTTAATATAAAATTATCTCTTAATTATCTAAGCTTTACATCCCATATACCTTAAAATATTGCGATTCTTTTATTTTAAAAATTACAATCAAAAATAAGTTTGGCCAACAATTTTTTCACACCACTGTATATAGTGTACGACAGTAGTTCCGGGATCTTCTCAAAGATGGCATTGGCGTCGGTGTGACTAATACACTTCCTTGTATTAGTAACTTAGCACAAGGAAGATTCACTACACACTATTACACACAACCCGAATGCGTGAGGATATGAGCGCAGTCAAAACACGAACGTAAATGGAAAGAAGTCGGCCGAACTGTCAAAGCACGTAAATCACGAATTCCTATTCGCTCCGTGTATTTTGGAGCGTAAATCGTGTAGTCGTACTGTGTTTCACGACAAACGACGAGTGAGATGGACAATGTCGTGATAGTTAGTGATAGTCGTGATAGTTAGTCAAGATTGCATTGCATTGTTATATAATGTAAAGTGTAAAGCATAAAGTCTTGCCTCAAAAATTAGAATCTTGAAATAACATAATTTCAAAGATTCTCAGTCCCGATTTTTAATGGTATGTACAATTAAAATCAGAAGCGTCTATTTTGACGGTACTGAGTGTATAAAATTAATATATGTAAAACTGTATGATTATACAGTGTTTGATTTAAGGTTACCAACCTGAAAACGAGGTAGATTGGATCAAACCGAGAAGAAAAGTTATGCATCATTTTGCAAAATTCCTATTAGTTATGGAGCAATTAATTAAAATGTTAGAGCGAATGAACGCTTGGATTGAACGCGGCAAGCAGTATATGGCAAAGAGAGATGGAGTCAGCGAGCGACGATAGGCAAGCGGCACGTGATGAGCGGAGGGCGACGGGAGGCACAAGTTTTATGTTTCTCTTCGACGTATTTTTCGCTAATTTCTCGGCGACTCTGATCACAAAATCTTTTCAAAAGTTGTAGAGAATTCAATTACGAACAATTTCCTTTTCCTCTCATTTCCATACGATCAATATTGGCAGAGATATGAATTTTTAAACAATTTTTTACCGTGCGATTAGTACAATTTTTGCATGATAAAATCAATAATAACTCGAAACCTATAGGTCGTATGCATATAGTGTATATAACGAAAGTTAAAGAGAATAAAATTTTGAAAATATTGATGTATGCACGAACTCATTTTAATAACAAGTGCATGGATGAAGGGGAAAAACTTGAAAAATTGTCATTTTCAAATGCATTTTGCAAATAGCTATTTTCTGATTGGCTGTAGGCAATAATGAATATTTTTTGAAGAGAATTAAATTATCTGTAAAATAAGCACTGGTAAGCCTTTCTACGATGAATGGTTCATGAGTTATAACTGTTTAGAGATGTAGGTGAAAATGGAGTTTTTATTGAAAATTAACATTTTAGTATAAAAACATGTGCGTAAAAATTTTTTAAAATTTGGTTTTCTATTTTCATTAACTCACATACATATGAAAATGATGCAGTACTATAAGTCGTTCGTAAGGTGTATTTTATTTTAAAAACAGGCCCAGGAAAAGTGCTGTTTTTCAGAAAAATTGTGCCAAATTCACATTTTAATTTCTTTTCTTGTAAATATCTTCGTTTCTTTTGATTTTACGAAAAAATTTCATAGAACCTAAATTAAAGCTTACAAAATTTCCTACCAAAATCACTTTTTCATGTATAATTTTCAATAAGTAGTGATGGGGAACTGACGATTGAAAATGCGGGTAATTTTGAACTTGTAGCAGACAGATACTTTGGGTTGCTTTTGAGATAAAAAAAGTGCGTTTAACAATTTTTTGACATTTTTTTGAAGTATCAGAAGTGATTCTTGGGGCATTTCTGAATCGTTTGGTACTGGAACAATATTTTTAGGGCGGAGTACTGTGCATAAACAAATAAAAAAGTGTCCGTCGGCACGCGGTGCAGCAGAAAAGCCCAACGCTAATGCAATGACTCACTTGCAGTCTGCAGTTTGGTATCGCTCGTTCTTGAGCAGCTCAGGTAATCTGAAAAATTCTGAATGTAGGACGATTATTAATAAAAACTGTGAGATTACTATATTATACGAGTATCAAATCAGTCAGTGCATAAAAATGTAAGTATTATTGATTGCATACTATTTTCCGCTCATGTGAAAAGAAATATCTATTTCTGTACAAAATGTATCATGAATACTATTATACATTAAATAGACAGTAGTGTTAGTTTAAGATGCACTCAAGTTTTTGTAGGTTATGTTGTTTTGTTGTCTAATATGATAAATTTAGTATTGACGACAATCATGGTGTAAAAAATTTGTTCATTGTCGTCAATGCTAATAAAAGCAGCGAGTTATGGATTTTAAATTTCAATGTCCGGTTTGTGCGAAATATATATAATATAGTGCGCGTATGTATTATTAATATGTATAAAGTATTTCAAAGTGTGAGTGTTTAAATCGCCTGCTTGTTTAAATATCAGGTTTAATGAGAGACAGTGCTGTATCTGCGAAGAAGGGAAAAGGGCAGGAGTTCTGTGCAATTTGTCAAAGAAAGACTTAAATAGTCGAAGCAAGTCGAATGCGGAAGGATGGAAAGGACAGTACTATACCTTCGCTATTCATTCATCAGGAAAGCCGTAAAAATTATACTCGCAGAACCAGCATAAATGCTGCATTAAAACGACAAGATGAAAATGATCCTTCAACTAGTGGCACATGTAATAAAACGAAAAAAACAAAATCTTCTGATGCGTTCGATTTTGCAAGCAATTGCTTGTTTCGTTACGAAGTAATTAAGGAGGGTGGTTAGTGTCATTGCGGGGCAAGCGGCAAGAGGGGAAAGCTTATAGGTGTAGCGTTGCTTTTTGCTGTCTCTCTCTCTCCAACGTCCAATATACAGGGACTAGCAAAAGCAAGATCGAGGTTGATCCGGCTAGCAAAAGCAAGATCGAGGTTGATCCAGCTAGCAAAAGCAAGATCGAGGTTGATCCGATTAGCAAAAGCAAGATCGAGGTTGATCCGGCTCTTTTCTTAACCTTCATGTTCAAAGTACCCTCCTTCATTATCTAAACACAAAGTCAATCTCCGCCTGAAATTTTGTATAACTCCTAAGTGTTTCTTGCGTAACTGCACGACAAGCTCTTCTTATTCTATTCATCATGTCAGCTCTTGTTGTTGGAGCTACTTGATATACAAAATCTTTTGCATATCCCCAAAAGTAAAAATCAATTGGGTTCAAGTCAGGAGATCTTGGAGGCCACAATACTGAACCGTTGCGCATGATCAGACGATCTTGATACCGCCGTCGAAGAAATCTGCTAACACGTTGATAATAATGAGCAGGAGCACCATCCTGCTGGAACCACATTCTTTGTCGAACATCTAAGGGGATTTCCTCCAAGTAACCAGGTAAGTAATTTCGGAGGAAATCCAAATATATTTCACCATTGATCGTTCGCTCAAAGAAATGTGGTCCAATAATATAGCCATTTAATATCCCTACCCCTACGTGAATCGTGCTGATTCATTTGCTCTCTCATCCACTGAGGATTAACGGGCGACCAATAATGATAATTATGCCTATTCAGATTGCCAGTACTATGAAATGTAGCTTCATTACAGAAACAAACAAACGAAAGAAATCTGGATTTTCATTTAATGTATTCAGGGCCCACCTACAAAAATTGATTCTCAACAGTCGATCATTCTCACTCAGTTCTTGAACAAGT
>JAJVSH010000151.1:360250-375599 GCA_021460005.1 Tetramorium alpestre | reverse complement strand
AACCATACAACTTTTGTCTGAAACATTTTTGTCTGCTGGGCTCAGTTTTCGAGATATTTTACTATCCAAGTTAAAATGGGACACCCTGTATATTTATGTCTCTTTTAAGTGCAAAAAGTTCAAACGCGCACATAGCCTGCACTTTTACACGGACGCTGTCAACTGTAAATAATCACACTTTTCATCGCGTGAAATAAACGAGTTTTAGCAAATAAATATGTGGAATGCATTTTATTAGCTATTTCTTAAAGTTTTAATTTGTTATTTGTACAATTAAAACCCAAATACGTTATTATTCATGTGGCAATTGAAATGTGGCAACCACGCAATTTCGTTCTCAGTAGCTGGTAGCACTGATACACAAGTAACCTCGAGCCTTAGGAAGTCAGGAACGCAAGAGATCTTGAAATATTTAATTTTGTTGTTCTTAACGAAAATGAAAAGGTGGAAAGGAAAACTGCAAACTGTAAAGCAGTACAATCGTCGTTTACAGCAAGTGGAGAATGGAAAGCGGCAAAGAAAAGCCGAGACGGAAAAAACAGAATGCGTGGTTGATGGGCGACGTATAATTGATATAAAGGTTATGTCGCAACACATGATCTGTACTTTCTGTAAAGAGAATTTATGGATGAGAAATATTAAACAAGAAAAAAGATATGGTTTGGCTTCAGTATTTTCTGTACTCTGCCAAAACTGTCTGCTAATGAATAAGGTACCGAGTGGATATAAGCATCCTGGACCAAATCAGTTGCAATAAGATCAACACTAAATCAGCGTAGTAGGTATGTTGGTAAGTATTAGGTAAGTACGTATTAGGTAAGTTGTACATTATAAATTTTTTTACATATTTGCAAAATTGTATAATTCATTAATAAAAATAAAAAATTAAATAAAATATTTACATTTTCTAACGATGGGACTTTTGTACAGGGACTGTACACTCAGGATTAGGGTACACATCTGTTAACAAGTATCTGCAATGCCTGAATATCCCGAACATGAGTTCGTCTTCGAGGATATGAGAGAGAGATTGGACTTATAATTAAATTAGTTGCAAAGCAAAGCTGTCAAGAAACCACAGAATTAGAACGATCTTTAACAAAATGTGGAGTCTTTGGAAAGACTTTTGTAAGTTTATTGGCGTCAGGATTTTTATGAGCATTTGTTTTCTCTATTTTTTCGTAATTTTCACTAAATTGCATAGGTCAATAATAATTGTATTAGACTTAGACTTTTTTTACAATAAAATCCAGTTTTTTCAAATGTTTATTTTTTATTTTAAAAGTTTATATTTTTTTAATGATAATGAATTTTACAATGATTACATGCTTATAGGAAATATACATACAAATTTTTAATAATTGTACATATGGATATTATAAAATGACTTGTAAATAATGTAAGAAATTATGTTTGTATCCAATCCAAAATTATAAATAAAATCTATAATTATACACAGCAAAAACTCAGACATTTATTATATCTCCTTCGTATTCTTACTCTCATTATTTTTTCCTAATGATGTATAGACCTGAATTGAACCAAATACAAAATTGACAAGAGAAGTGATGCTAATAAAGAGCTGACGTTAGAAGCTATCAAATATTTACACAGATGTTTCACATATGCTGTATCCCAGAATCAAGGAAATTCGGATAATTTGGCTGCTGCAATCAGGAACATCTTCGAAGCGGGTTTCTAGTTAGAAGTAGAGAAGAATCCGAAGATTCAGTTCTATCGACGAAAGAAACAGATGGTTCGCGTGAATTTCAAGAAAACTATAACGCGCCAGACGAATCAATCGATCAAGCGATGAATGATTTAACACGAATCTTTGTTTCTTACGACATGGGTTGGAACAAACGAGGCTCAGGGCGTCAGTATGACAGTTTGAATACGCTGCTATAATCGGGACGCAGTCTGATAAAGTCTTAGATTTTGCAACGAGAAACAAGGAGTGCCGCTTATGCTATTTAGGAAAAGCGAAGGAAAAGCATGATTGTCGTCTAAATTTCAACGGCATTGCCAAAGCAATGAAGCCTGATACTGCAGCTCAACTAGCGGCTAATAGCACGAGTTTGGAGTCGCAAAACGTACAAGTTGGAGTTTTCATAAGTGATGACAGTTCAAGTATCTGCGCTGTGAGAAATGCAAGCAGTCACCCCGTTGTGAAGCATTCAGACGAAAACCACACTTCGAAAGGTGTGACAAATATGTTATACAAAATTGACAAGAGAAGTGATGCTAATAAAGAGCTGACGTTAGAAGCTATCAAATATTTACACAGATGTTTCACATATGCTGTATCCCAGAATCAAGGAAATTCGGATAATTTGGCTGCTGCAATCAAGAACATCCCATTCCATGCTTTTAACATGCATGATAATTGCAGAGATTGGTGCAATTATTCGAAGGATCCGGAAAATTACATACATACAACCGTTCTTGGTGGTTTTCAAAATGAACGTTTATTTGAAGAGTTGAAAGAACTTTTTAATAAATTGGCAAACAACGCAGAGAAATTCTCGACTGGCGCTTCGAGCCAGGCTAATGAAAGCCTAAATAACATTATGTCAAAGAAAGCGCCAAAAGCCGTGTGTTACAGTCTTTCCGAATCTGCTGATTTTAGATATGCATCCGCGGTTGCCCAGAAAAATTTCGGAGAAAAATATGTAAAAGAGGTATATAAACATTACGAATTGAGTCCAGGATCATATTTGTCTAAACACGTAGAAAGATGTGCGAAATTAGCTCGGATACGACGAAAGCGAAGACACTTTTCAAAGTACGAAGACAAGCTCTCAGAAAACAGAGATCTCAATTACGAAACAGACGAGATCATCTCGAAAGTGAAACTTATAGCAGTCATATTGAGCATGCCTGCAGTAGAAACTGACCGCGATATATCATCTGCTGAGTTGCCAAGCTTAGCAAACAATTTCGATCACGATAATAACTGCACAATTTTTTTCGATTTGGAAACTGCTGGGTTAAAACTGACTTGCGAAGTCTTACAGGTTGCTATGAAATGTGGGAGCACAATGTTCAATGAATACATAAGACCAAACGGAAATATATCTTTGACTGCTTCAAAAGTCAATGGACTAACCAACGAAGGACACGATCTATTCTTTCACGGAAGAAGCGTACTTGCGAAGCCTTTGCATGTAGTTGCGAACAAATTGCTCCAATTTTTAAAGGGTTTACAGAAGTCTTGCGTGTTAATTGCACATAATTGTGCCTTTGATGCTCCACGACTTATACGTCTTAATCAAGTAGGCCTCGTCACAGAATTTACCCCCGTTATTGACGGTTTCGTAAACACTATGCCACTTTTTAGGAATAAGTTTCCCGGTGAAGATTGCAGTTTAGTAAAGCTGGCAGCTCGAAACTTTGTTCTACATCCAGAAAAAGTTCAAGATGCAATGTACGATAAGTAATGCTACAGAACGTGGCCTTTTATAACTTCACAGTCGACGAATTACTTACCAGTAATAAAAAATACGTAGAAATGTTGCAATATGACAAGAATTTCAAATCACTTGTACCTTTGTCAAATTCCGTATCCAACGAGATAAGAAAAAGAATGGCTAATGCAGGTATTAGCTACGTCTTATTACAACATGCATACAGCCAAGGAAAGGAAGAGATTATATCACTACTTGAAAAGAAAGAGAATGGAAAAAAGCAAGTGATTAACATATCTGTTTAACAAAATATATTAATTTATTTAATATATAATATAATATTATTTTATATTTTCAACAAGTTTGTTCAATTTTCAATTAACAAATTTTAATTCGCATTACGTCTATCTACATTTGATTCTACATCATTTGTAATGATAAAAAATAATAAGGAAATAATAAAATAAAGCGTCAATCATTTGACAATTGTTTTCATCAAATTGTGATACGAAAATTTATTTTCTCTGTATAACCTGTGATTGAATTATGGCCCCATTGGCACTCATGATTTATCAGGGCCGACTCTAATGCGACGTTGCCGCTCTCCGTCACGTGCTCGATAGCTTTACGCGAAATAGCTACAACATGCTATTTTATTTTTACAATTTCTTGCTAACTATGTAGACAAATCGTTTGAGCCTTTGCAAGGCTCCTTCCTAAATATGTAAAGAATTATTTGTACCTATTTTTATTAGATTCTTATTATTTTTAATGTGCTTTCAAGGATTATATTACAGATATCGTGACATTTTGGTTATGTCGCCATGTATAAGAGTACAACTTCAATAATTAATTACTCGACAACCATGCAGACGATCGTCTTCAACTTTGGCATGGACAACAAATTCCTATAGACGAATGTCCTCCATAAATTTGAACTAATTCTTATCAAATTGATTTGACTAACCACCTTCCTTAACGAAGCATTTTATGCGAAGCAAAGCACACTCCGAAAAGAATTAAGGCGAACAGTACGTACGATGCAAAAAGATACGACTACTCAAGTCATCGAAGCAACAGCTCGCAAGCGTAACGATAAACTGGGCCAAGAGGTGCTTGAACGTTTAGCATCAACTGCAAATCTAGTGCAAAGTCGAGCGATATACCATCTAGATTGCTATCAATCGTTCCTCTGGGTGTCGCAGTCGAAGAAAGTGAGAAGACCATTGTCAAGCAATATTCCATCAGCACTACAAACTGTTTTCGATTACTTACAGAAAAATCAGAGGAATTCCAATTTACCGCGGAACAACTGTTTGAAGTCTTAGTGGAGGCAGGGCATGAAGCGCCATCGTGGAAGACATTGCAGCACAGACTATTAGAAGAATTTGGAGATGAAATAATGATAACGAATGTACACAAAGTAAAAAAGTCCAGTAGTATGTACAAACATCGGGCATGCAATCATAAGCAACTCGTGGTATGAGGAACGGTTGTTAGATGACAGCAGTGAAAAAATTCGAGTAGTACAAAAAGCTGCTGAAATTATAAGAGCTGACATTCGACGACAACATTACGTCATATCCTGCAAGTACGCAGTTCTTAGATGATATAAATGCATGCATACCGGAATCATTAACAACACTGTTGGAACACATTGTGATGAAAGGCAAGAAACATCCAGAAACTTATAAAAAAACGTGTACTACTATTGCTCACTCCATTATATCTGCTATGAGACCTACTATTTTCATATCAACGATTCAGCTTGGTGTCGCTTCGTATATTTATAAAAAAAAATGGTTGTAAAACTATCATTGATATTTTATCGATACTTCCCTTACGAAAAAGAATCACAGGCCAGGTATTGTAATCCGTGTAGTTACTGTAATCCCGCACGAAAATACTACATCCGACGGACCACACGCGTGTAATTATTGTAATACACAAATATTACTGTGGGCAACTTATTGCGTAGACAAATTACAAGGCGGCATCGGCGCGTAACGTCGCACCACCGCTTGCAAGTCGACATTGACTGTCGCTTATGCCGGGGCGAGAAGGCTTGTAAGGTTAGGTTATAATCGAGACGGGTTTGACATGGGTCACAAGCCGACGACATTATACGCCGTTACATGACGCGAAGCGATGTCGAGTGCGTGACGACGAGGTCGACGAGAACGACGGCAACGGGGACAACGATAACGACGAGGACGACGTATCCGCGACGTGGAATTGCGACGTGAGTCGCGGCTAAGATCGATCTTCTAGATTGAGCGAAGCTCGACGGAAACGCGCATCGTCTAAGTGAAGTCTCCGCAGCGGCAGGAAAATGTCCAGCGTTAAGGTCATAGAGAATCCGGAAGTGTCGGGGCTCGAGTGCTTCCTGCTACCGCCTCCGCCGCTGCCGTCACCGCTACCGCCATCTTCGGCGAGCATATCCTCGAATGGCAATACACAATCAAATATATACAAAAGGAGATTTATTATTTAGTCATGGAATTGAAATTATAGGTACTGAAATTATAGGAAATTATAGAAATTAGTTTATAACATGTAAAATATTCCCTGTTTCAATATAAAATATATAATTTATATGATATACATATGTGCATATTTATTTCAAAATCGATATACATTACATAATACGGGCCATCAAATATTACACACAGCTTGCATGTAATATATTACAGTCTGTAATATATTACTCTTTGTGTAGTATTTGGCTTGTAATATCTTATAGCCTGTGAATATTTGTCCTGTAATTCGTGTACTACTTTTCTTGTAAACCGCCGATTACAGTGCGAAAATATCACACAGATGCCTGTAATATTACGTGTAATATTTATTAATTACTGTAATATTTTTGTGTGATTATTGTAATATTTGTATTACACGGGTTACAATATCTGGCCAGTGATTCTTTTTAAGGGTTAATCTTTGCGCTTCTTACAATGATGTAAGAGTACTAGAATCATCACTTTTACAGACACCCAAATATAAAATTTGAGCACAATCGCACTGTCAGTTTGTATTTGACAATACTGATTTCAATGTCAATACAATCGACGGATTGCATACTTTTCATAGTATGGGCGGCATACAGTGCATTACCCCTATTTCTGCAATCATCAACTCTTTTGATCGGATAGCAAAAGAACCAATATTAAATTGAAGTAAAGTGGCGTGTTACAATTGCAGAAAACCTTCGAACAGAAAACCGATGCTGGATTGCAATCTATACTTTTACAAGATTTAAGTAAAGAAGTGGCTGATGGCATTAAGTGGAACGGTGGCATCTTAATGCCAACGTGCTTGATACTTTATGGATGATAGCAAAATATAATGATGTACCAAACATTCCTGGATGGAGAGACTTTCACGAACGGACAAGACACCAAAGTGTAGAGAAAACAAATCACATTTCTGCCTTTTATAAATGCTCCAACGACTATGACACGATCTACACATCGCTACAGATGGCTGTAGAAAAAGCAAAAGAGGTACAATTGAAAACAGCAATCGTTACCTTCGACCAGTCATTGTACATAAAAGCGAGAGATATAATTGCTTGTGCTAGCAAAAACTCTGTTTTAAATAATGTTGTTGTAAGACTAGGTGGATTTTACATGCTTATGTCATTTTTAGGATGTATTGGCTTCATAAAGCCTGTTCTACAATCAGTCGTATGTCGCTGTCGGATGTCGGACCCATGCGCATTCAGTTGTCGGGTGTCTTCCGAAGGTGTCGCCAGTCGGTTGTCGTTGTCGTACAAAAAGATGGCCAACTCCCATCTTTTCCGACTCCCGACGAGATACACGTGATTGGAACATAACTCTCTGCTTAACTTTTATTTTCTATATTTCTGTTACATTTTAATATGGAATCATCAAGTGCGAGTGCAGATTTTTATAATTTGAATCCAAACTGATAATAAATTTAAATAAATTGTCAACATTTCAGAATTCATTGTTCCGACTTGTTCCAACTTGCGATTCAATTGTAGAATAATATGCCGTTATTATATCCGACATACAACATGCGACTAGTGTCTGGCAATATCTGACAGCGTCATACGACTAATTGTAGACCAGGCTTAATGGCAGGAAGCGGTTTACGACAACTTCTCAGTGTTGTCTATGCTCCGAATTCAAATTACTTGCAGGTCACACTTATGCGAGAGCTGTTCGAGCGCATTTGCTTGTGCTATTAGCACTGTCGAAAATTGTACTGAGAAAGTTGCCGTATACAGAGAAAGATAACGTATACAGAGCGTGAAACTGTATTTTCAATACTTAAGCAGTTTGAAAATCTTCCGAGGACAGAAATCTGTGAAAATTCTGTTTTCAGACCTTTTTCGAAAATTGGAAATTCAGCTTCTGCAGTTAAAAAGTAATGGGCCACTCAATTGTGGGTCCAATACTTCCACATGGTGATGATACTCAAATTATTTTTCGAGGCTGAAAGAGAAGGAAATTGGACAAATTATCTGTTAGCAGTTCGACACATGCTTCCATACTTTCATTCTAGTGGACATTTTTCTTACGCAAAATCTTTATTTACAAGATATGGCTGATTTGAGGGAAAAAAATGGATGTCAACGAATACGAACAATTTACGAACAGTGGAAAATTTATCTTTAAAAGAACTAATAAATTCTGATCTGGAACGTAGTCCGACCAAATGATTGAACAAACATTGAACAGAGAGTTTAAAATCAAAGGAGGCGCTATTGGCAGAGGCATCACAGACAGTTCTCTGACGTCATTCACAGTCACCAACAGTCACCAGATATAGTGACCATCTTACTTCGGGCTCGGGGTTGTCGCCGGAAGTGTTGCAATGCAACTCCAGCCTCTGGGGTCACCATGCCAATTTTGCACAACATATGTGAGGCTGTGGAAGTGTACAGCGAGACACAGTTTTCATCGAGTGAGCAGTACGTCGAGGCTCATGAAAGTCGAATCGAACGAAATGATAAAGACGTTGCAAAACTTCTCCAGTGGCTAGATATTCACGATCCATTCCCAATCAGTGATGCATCCTTAAGTACTGGAGTAAGAGATGACAAATCATCAATAAATTGCTTTCGCGCACGAGCGAATTGATGAACTCATTGAAGAAGTACAGAACAAGGTGTTGAAAGTGGGTTGCTCGTCGGCTAGACGGGTCGGCCCCGGTTTACATCGCGGGTTTCTTTGCCGCGTAAGTCGAACGCCGACTATACCTGGCTTCGAAGAGGCTATACCGTCTCCGTCAACTGGATGATCCGGAAGTCTGGTAGGAATCGCTAGGAAGTCCTCAACTATACCTGAGGCCGGTTTCGAGAAGATCTCGGGTCAGGAACTGGTGCCGTCTCTTCGCGCGGGCCAGCTTATATACCGGATTCGAGGACAGTAGCCAAAAAATCGGAAACGGATTTACAAGAGTTTTTAAAATACTAGCTCCATACTCACTTTCGCTATTTTGCGAAAATGGTATGCGGAAAAACAATCGATGTTAACGAAAGTGTTTGAGGAGTTCGATGACAATTTGCCAGACGTTCATCAGCAGTTTGTCATAGACGGAGACTTCTTGCTGCATCACGTTGTATGGAGTATAAATACAACATACAGAAATATTTGTACGATGTACATTAATTATGTTAACCAGTACTACGGGAACAACTGCATCATAGTTTTTGTTGGCTACGACGACATTACCTACAGCACGAAAAAAATGGAACAAGTACGAAGAGATGCCAAACATTCTTGCCTCGAAATTTTGTTCGAAAAGCACATGGTGGCAACGATCGCCCAAGACACATTTCTACGCAATAACGGCAACAAAGTCAGATTAATATCTCTGCTGCGAAAGTCATTTCGAGTCTATGGATTTCGTGTCGAACAAGCGATCAGTGATGCCGACGTTCTTATTATTCAAACTGCTATTACGGCTTCAGCAATATACTCCACTGTCGTAGTAAGAGAGGACACCGACCTTCTTATGCTGCTCGCTGCGTTGACATCATCCGATAGAAATATTTTCTTCTTGAAGCCAGGTAGAGGAAAAAGTAAGAAGCAAATTTTTTCGTCTCAGCAATTGCAAAAAAACGAAAAATTTACAAGCTACAATTTTATTAGCTCATGCGTTCAGTGGCTGCGATACGACCTCGGCAATTTTTCAAAAAGGGAAAAGTAAAGTTTACAATTTATTGAGAAACGAAAAATTACAATCAGTGAACGATATTTTCATGTCAGCAACTTCAGAAGCCACGGACGTCAAGGAAGCAGGGGAATTATTATTCCTGCATTTGTACAGGTCAAAGAACCCGTACAAAATATTTCGAATTTAATTTGAACGCTCTTCGTTACGACGCGTACAGATGATCGGCGTCAAATAAAACATCCTGCTTGCCTACATTGCCGCCCACTTCCAGTGCTGCTGCCCAACACTCGTTCAGAACTTACCATCAAGTTCAAACGTGGCTGGGTAACAGTAATAATCCGGAATCTTGGGGCTGGCAGAAAATTCAAGGATATCTTCAGCCCGTTACGACTAACCCTCCTGCACCAAATGCTGCTGAAATTAGTGGCATGCAATTGCAGAACGAATTGCGCAGCATCGTGCAGATGCAAAAAAGTATGCCTCATATGCTCGGATCTTTGTGGCCATTGTATTGAGACTGGTTGCCTCAACATGTGGATACTTGACGAGACAGCGATGCCGACGAATTTGATGAAGAGCGAGAAGAAGAAGGAGAACAATAACAATACAATCTTGACGATTGATTATAATTATTTCATCTATATAATAGCAATTCATTTACTTCATCTATATAATAGCAATTCAATTCAATTTGAACAAATAAAAGTTATTTTTAATCACGATTTAATCCCCCACATACAGAGTTTAACTTTATTCCATATTTGTTGCACACAATCCATTTTCCATTATTATTCATTTTCACTGCCGTAATTCTTCTTACTGTCACTGATCGCGCGGTAAAAAATTTTTTAAAAATTCATATCTCTGCCGATATTGATCGTATGGAAATGAGAGAAAAAGGAAATTGTTCGTAATTGAATTTTCTACAATTTTTATTGGAAAGATTTTGCGATCCGAGTGGTCATTTTCGAGAAATTAAAGAAAAATACGCGACGCGCGCGCGCGCGCGTTTCCGTTATGTCGCAAAACTGCCTACATTTCAAAAAATTCTATCTCGACTTCTATCGGAGTTAAAAAATACCAAATTGTGCGGAATTTGGTTAGCTACAATTTTTGTGTCTTGCTTTTTATCCGTAAACATGATACTTTTTGAGTTATTAACGAAAAATCAATTTTTTGTACTTTTCCTTCATTGCTGTGCCCGTAACGTAGCTTCTACGAGGGGGACTTCTAATATGTTAAAAAGTACCCCAAATCAAGCTCTCTACAAAATTTCAGCCCAGTAAGTATGTTTTCATCCAAATCGACATATTTCGAGTTATTTTACTGGGCTAGGTACTGAATGTACAATATAAAATTAAAATATAAAACTGCATGATTATATATAATATTTGTAGGATGTTATTCCCACAAAGATGATGAACAAAACATTAAGTTTATTAAGATAATATAATATAAAGATGGTCATCAAGACCGAAAAGAATGTAACTCGCTATCACTCGCAGTCTCTCTTGCGGAACTCGCAACACACTTTTTGATCGTGGTCTCGCTCATAGACATAGTATATCTAGATCGAGCGAAAGACGCAGGATGTGAAGATCAGGTAGAAAGATCAGGTGGAAATAGATGCCGTATATTTCTCTCTTTCTAATGAGGAGAGAGTGGGGGTAAAAAAAAGTAGGAAAAGTGGGAGGACAGTAAGCGTCCATCTTTGCGTCATACAACAAGGTTATGTTGTATGTTATATTTAATACGTATTAAGGGGATGCTGGATACCGACGTTACAGTTTCATTTCTTTACTGCAATAAATCATCGAATTGGCTTTACGGATTAAAAAATCCTTTTACAGGTATAAAGTACGTACGAAAACAAAAGGTGCTCTTCTCAATTAAAGACCGAAAAAGATATAAAATTATTAATTAGCTGTCAGCTCACGAAAACATTCACTCATATAAAAGTTATATGAGATTAGGCGCATAAATCGAGAGAGCAGCACCACTCAGACAGGAATAATAAAGAGTATGGTAGCAATAAAAGTACGAACAAATCTCTAATAAGAGAGATTTTTTGACGAACTCATTTTATTCATTATAGGTTAGGTTAAGATAAAGAAGAGCGAATATTTTTAATTTTTTTTCATTTTTGATATGAAGTCCGATACTCACGTGGTTCATTTTTGTGTGTATTTTAATCCTGCAAAAGGATTTTGTATTCTGTAAAGCCAATTTGATAATTTATAATATTATAGCTTAGAATTCCGGCCTACATTATCGACCTCGATCAAGTTCGAGCGTCAGTCCAGCATCACCTTAATTATTATTCAATAAGATAATTGAAATGGTTAGTTCTTGTTGCATCTGTTCCGTGGAAGAAAACCCTCTGTATCCGCAACGTTCATTTCATAAGTAATTACATATTTCTAACATAATGCAACTGTAATGTAGATATTGTGACATGGTTTTTGTTATACATAACAATAAATATTCATAATTGAAGAATAAGTATACGCAATATTTATAGAATACCAGCAAAGGAAGAAATGAGGCAAAAAATGGTTAAAAATAATTGGTCGTAATGTTTCATATAAAGGAGCCAAAGTTTGTAGCAATCACTTTACAACGAGTGATTATCACGAAATGAATGAATATAAAGAAAGATATTGAAGAAGACTGCAGTTCCGAGCATATTCATAAAAAGGTTAGATTTCTGTATTCATAATGTAAATGTCTGTATTATAATTTATATAACATATAGAATTATATATAATTATGTATTATTATAATTACTTATTTATTATTATTGTAATTTTATATTATACACAATTATATCATAATCTTATATTAATCTTATTTATTATATCATAATCTCATGTATTAAAATATTTTGTTCTATAGTGAAAATGTAGGAAACGATTCAAACATCACATCAAACTCAGATATGACTGCAAATACAGATATAATTACTACAGATATAAATATAGATATAACTACTACGGATATAAATATAGATACAAATATAACTACTACAGATATAAGTACTACAAATAGTAGTGACATAAATATTGAAAGAAACACTAACAGGAAAAGGTAAGATACATAAGGATTAAGAAAATTAAATATTATTTTATTTTTTGAAATATTAAAAATTATGAAAATTTTAATTTTACAGAAAATTGCCGAAAAATGATTTGGTCAATTATAAAGTTCAAAGAATTTTGTTCAAGTTTTCCAAATACAGCACACAATGTTTCAGAGAAACGGATTTTACTTCTAATGAAAAATGGAAACAATTTTTAAGATGTGTTTCTTATAATCGATATATAGCAAAATTTAAGTGGCAAAAGAAGAAACGCTTTCAAACTAAAATTTTAACATATGAAGGTTTGATTCAGAAGCTGAAAAGTAAAAAATTAATAACGAATAATGATGAAGAAGTTCTAAGAGTAAGTTAGATAAAAAATAAAATATGATAACTATGTATTTAAAAAATAATAGTAATACAGATGTTAACAAGTTTTTATTAAGATTTATAGAAATGAAATGAATAATGGAATGTTCAAAATGATCATGGATAATATAACACATGTATATGTATGTACATATATACAGGGTGTCCCATTTTAACTTGGACAGTAAAATATCTCGAAAACTGAGCCCAGCAGACAAAAATGTTTCGGACAAAAGTTGTATGGTTTCGAGGGGGACATAAGATGGTGTCATTGCTTTAACCTTGGATAATTATTTGAAAGTCATGTGAAGGTCACTTTCAATTCTTTAAACGGAACTCTATACTTTTTATTACATATTCTTGTAGCTTATCTCGAGAGCTTTCCAAAACGCTATAACGAAGTATGTTTTTGTTAAGTATTTCTCGAGTTAATTTAAATTTTGTTATGACATTTTTTAATATAAAATATGAAATATCTCATAAAGTATTCACTTTTGAATGATTTTACTTAATACTTTTAGACGTAGAATAATAAAAGGAAACGATTAAAAACGAAAACACTTATAAATGACAGAATTGATTGTGTTTTATTTAAACATATTAAATTTGTTTTCGTTTTTGCCATGGAAACCGACTATCGTTTATATGAGTGATTTCTCGTTCGTGTCACACGATAAAAGCACGATGAATTTCACCGCTGAAGAATACGCCGATATGCATCTTATTTACGGTGAATGTTTATGTAATGCAGAAGAAGCCTCGCGAACGTATGCGGAACGTTTTCCGAATCGAGTTCACCCGCATCGGCAAACATTCACGCGATTAGATCTGCGCATGAGGAGAGAAAATAGACTGACGTCAGGAGGTCATGGAGGAAGGCCGGTTGAGGTACCTCCTAATGTCGAAGAAAATATTTTGGAACAAGTGGATGACGATGCGACGACAAGCTGCCGAATACTCGAAAAAGCAACCGGCATCTCGAAAACGACGGTGAATCGAATTCTCCGTTCGAATCTTCTGCATGCGTATCATTACACGCCAGTGCAGGCTCTCCATCCGGGGGATACAGAATTGCGTATGCAGTTCTGTCAAGAACTTCTGGCCTTGACTTATCGACAAGAAAATTTTTTAACAAATATTTTGTGGACAGACGAATGTCTATTTACAAGAGATGGGACATTCAATCAACATAATTGCCATTTTTATGCTGACGAAAATCCCTTTGTGGCAAGGCGAAAAAATTTCCAGCACCGCTGGAAAATTAATGTATGGGGAGGAATTGTCGGAAATCAAGTCCTCATTTATCAATTTCCGGATATCCTTAGAGTAAGTATCATTACATCTCAGACTCAACGACGATCCATCTGCACAAACACATACGCATACAACATTTAAGAATTATGTGTCTTGTCTTTTTCTTGTTTCAGGGTGAACAGTACGCTGTTTTCCTCGAGGAGACGCTTCCGGATTTGTTGGATGACGTCCCTCTTGTGGATCGACCTCGCTGGTTCCAGCAAGACGGAGCACCACCGCACAATATTCGTCGTGTCCGAAATTATCTCAACGCCCAGTTTCCTGGACGTTGGTTCGGTGCTCATGCGTCTCCCCCTCTCCGCTGGCCTTCGCGGTAAGATTCATTTAACTTAAAAAAAATAATTGCATAAATATTAATTTCAATTTGATTTTTATTGTCAGATCGCCTGATCTTACGCCCATGGATTTTTTCCTTTGGGGTTTCCTAAAGGAAAAAGTTTACGCGAGGGAACCAGAAAACGTAGAAGAAGTGATCGCCCGCCTACACGCTGCTGTGGCAATGGTGGATGCGGAGATGCTTCTCCACGTACGGAACGAAATCGTCCGAAGAGCACACGCGTGCTTAGCAATGAATGGAGGACATTTTGAGCAGACCCTATAAACAAATTGGCTCTTTTACAAAATTTAAAAATTAATATAGTACTTTGTTTGTACCTGTTTGTACTTTTGTACGTTTGTACTTTTTTTAAGTAAACAGTTTTAATCCAACCATTTTTTCACAATTCTCACTTATCAAAAGAATTTTTTTTTTAATAAAAAAGAAGGTAAAAAATAATGATTGATATTAATTACATCAACAGAATTATCGCATAGGTAAATTTATGTTAAAATTTTGCATAATTTTAAACAAACACTAATACTGCGAAAGATTATCGCATTTTAATTTTTCAAAAAGTGTTTTAAAGCTTGAAACTTCTTTCAAATGTTTATTGACGATTTTAATAATCTTTTTTCTCTGCACAATGATAAAGCTTGATCCAAAATAAAATTTTTAATGCAACTTTATTGCATTATATCTGCTGTGGAAAAAATC
>JAJVSH010000151.1:346702-358885 GCA_021460005.1 Tetramorium alpestre | reverse complement strand
TGCGGACTTTAGATGGTAGAATCCGCACCGGTGTTGTCTTCAGATAATTTAACCCATATGTTTGTGTGTGTTGTATCTGTGTTTGTGTGATTTCTTGTGTTCTTAAATATTTATTTTATCTCATTTCATTTAGGATGTAATGCCTCTTTCTGTACAAGAATTACTACATAAGATGTTAAGTAGCAAGCGAAGAAAGAAGTTTCTCGAAAAGTTGAAAAGTTTTGCATGCACACTCCATTTTCATTCGTCCGCAGCATATTCGTATATAAGAAAAATGTTTCTAAAAAGTCTACCTCATCCTACTACACTTCGTACGTGGATGCGGACAGTTCATGTAATTCGGATATATCTGACGAAGCATTAAAAAATGTAGTTCATAAAGTGCAAAGTGCTCGAGAAAATAATAAAAATTTAATATTTAATATAACATTCGATGAAGTAAGCATTAAAAAAAGAATGGATTGGGATGGTAAAGAATTACATGGTTTTATTGAGACGGATATTAAAATTAACAATGAGTCCGCGACTTGCTACTCAAGTTCTCCTTTTTATGTTAGTTTGTATAAATGACAATTTTAAAATTCCGATTGCATTTATTTTATTAACTCATTAAATGGTATGGAGAAAGCAAAATTATTGAACAATATTTTATGTATTCTTTATGAAAAGCAAATCAATGTAGTTAGCATTACATTTGATGAAGCAGCTTCTAATATTTTAATGTGCGAGATATTAGGCGCACAGTTGAATCAAACCAATGTAGAACAAATTTTGCCGTATTTTATTCATCCAATTGATGAATGTAAACGTATTTATATATTTTATGATGCTTGTCACATGTTAAAGCTTGTAAGGAATGCAATTGGCAAACAAGATATTACAAATGAAGATGGTGATATAATAACTTGGAACTATCTGAAAGAATTAGTCAGTGTACAAAATTTTGAAAAACTGCATGTTGCCAACAAAATTAGAAATAGACATGTGTACTTTTCTAATGAAAAAATGAAAGTTAATTTAGCAGCACAAGCATTAAGCAATTCTGTGGCTGACGCATTAACTTTTTTAGAATATGATTTAAAATACTCGAAATTTTCAGGAGCTTCAGCAACCGCGATTTTTTGTAAAAATTGTAATGACATGTTTGATTTATTAAATTCACGTAGTATAAATAATAAAACTGAAAATAAATGTGCAATAACACAAAATACATTACATATTATTAAAGATAAAGTTAAAAATTTTATTTCTTATATCGCTTCATTAAAAATAAAAAATGTTCCTATGCTTCAATGCACTCGCAAAACAGGTTTTATTGGATTTATTATTGATTTGCAAAATGTTATTGCGTTAGCGGAAGAATTGTTTAATGTAAATACAATAACCTTTTTACTTACTTATAAGTTATCACAAGACCATATCGAAACTTTTTTTTCACTAATTAGAAGATGCATGGTTGGAATAATAATCCAAGTGCAGTTTAAAGAATCATGCAAAAAAATATTGCATTTAGCGAATGTAGATATCTCATCAAGTGCAAATTGCATTCCAAAAGATGATACTATTTTACTAAAAAGTTCAGATAACTCTATGAATGAAGTACAAAATGAAGAAAGTCAAAGTGATGATGTTCAACCAAATAATGTACAATCTGAATATGTACAAGAAAATGATGTACAACAAAATGATATAATGCAACAAAATGCAGGTATTAATTTAGAAAAAGAACTTTCAAATTTCATCGATATAGAGCATAATTATTTTACACTTAATAAAGATGGGATAAATAATGAACAAAAAAATGAGTATACAGATGAAATTATTGCATATATATCCGGATATGTTGCTAAAACTGTAATGAAAAAAATTCATTGTTCAGATTGCATACAATTATTACTTTCAAATATAACACAGTCAGATACAGATCGTATTAGTAAACTTATACAGAGAAAGAAACGAGGCAAATTAATTGAAGCATCAAATGATGTGATTACAATTTGTAAGATTGCACATGAAGTATTAGAATGTAATAAAGATAGATTATTCACAATTAAAGATATTCTGGAATATGTAATATGTGAAGCTGTACAGTCAATTCCTCCAGATATATTTGCTAATAATAATCATACATTGAATCAAAGTTTATTTTTTAATCACCGAAAGCAAATTATTGAATTAATTTTAAAAATATTTTTTAACTTAAAGCTTAAACATCACAGTAAATCATTCGTAGATTCAATACAAAGAATTAGAATGAAGAATAATAAGCTTACATTATTTAAGAATCAATAAAAATGTTCAATAAAAAATTATGTATTATTATAATTATAAAAATTTATTATTATTATTGAAACATTGAATAAATGAAATTATCTTAATATCTGTATGTTATTGCTTACATTATGTTAAAATATATGTGCATATATATCTATTACGCCACGCCTATTTCTCAATGCGCATACGTAAATAAAGAGAGAAAGGTACTCGGTATACATTGTTTATCCTTTACTACTTGATCTTCATTGCCATCTACATTCTTGCTCGTACAATACTCAGAAAAATCATTCGAAGTAAACGTGGTACCTCTTTCGGAGATTATTCTACGTGGGTTTCCGAAAACGAGCTTGTTTACGCAGCCTATTTAGAATCTCGCTCGTGGTCTTTGTAGTGTATAGCCACACAAATTTAGAGAAAGCATCTATCACAAAAATATGCTTTGTAACGTGACTTCGTCCGTCACAAAGGCTCGCCTGGCCGAGCGGAGTAACGCGACCAAATTGGACAACGGAGGAGTGCGGAGAGCAACGGGGCGTTAAGCGCGTGTACGGGCCGTTCTCCCAGAGTGCCGGAGAATCATACGGAGCCGGAAGGAAGACCGAAAAGAAGAACGCTCCGAAGGGACCTTCATCCGGAAACGAGCACGCCGTCAGATGGACAGCGTAACCTAGGGCGAACAAGGACTCGGCCTGATCAACCGAGTAGGCGAGGCCGCCGGGTGCACGCCTGACAGGCGAACGCACGAAAAGCGGATGGATAAGCGCGAATTCGGCTGCCGCCGAAATATCGCCCTTATCGACCGCGTCGGCTGATCTCGCCGAAAAGATCAATAATAGGTCAGCGACACCGGGTAGCGTGCACGACGAGGGAGGACCCGACGCAGCGCCGCGAGAACCCCGAAGCCTCACTGTCTCGTGAGAGCTCGAAGCAGGCGGACGATCCCGATCTGAGCCACTACATCGCCCTCGCTGACGTATTGCGAGAGAGAGAGAGAGAGAGAAAGAGAGAGACGACGTCGCGGAAGCCGTTGGAAGAAGGCATTTTGTAAGGCCACCACTCCGGCGTTTCGTTTAATTGTGAGAGGACGAGATCGGGCACGGCGGCTCCCTATCGATTCCACCATGTGAAATAGAGCCTTGCCGTAATGCAATTACGATCGCGGGCGTGAGAGTGATCATAGCTTCGCGAGGAGGCACGCGGCTTGCCCGGGCTCGTAGCTTTTGATTCATGAGATCTCTCGCGGAAAACTAATTTCACGGACAGTCGCGTCAGAGTTAGAGTCGAGTCAGATAGTAATTTCTTTTAGTTAGTTAAGGCGAGGATGTTCGATGCCGCGAGGCGGCTAGATTTTCTTTCTGTTAAAGTACGACTTTCGTTGCGAGTATAAGTTTGTGTCGCGTGGAATCATAGCAGGTCGTGGAATGGATCATCGTACGAAATCTTGATGATCGCGAAACGTCGATGTCGAATTAAAGTCTCAGACCGCGGTCGTCCACGTGCGGCATTTTCATAAAGTTCGTTATCGAGAAGCTTCGAGTTCGTTCTATTCGGTTGAGGCTAAGCATTGAGGAGTCGCTACGCGGAAACGCTGTACGAGGCGGCAAAATATATTTTCTTTTATTATGTTAAAATTCTGAACTTGGTGTCTTTTCTTTCGCAACGTACATTCTCCGTCTCCCCCCGACCCGCCTAGAGTTAAGTCTCAGCTGGCGGCCATTGCAACATCTAAATGGCCAAGATTACGATTTCGGGAATTCAGTAATATTAGAGTGGTGCGGGAAATCGCACCTGGCGCCCTTTAGGTATTAAAATTCGGCGCCATTCAGGTATAAAAAACGAAGTTCGATTCGGCCTGTTGCGTTTTAACTAATTAATTCTGGACGACCTCCGCGGGTCAGGCGAGCCCGAGGAAAAGTCGTCGCAGCAAATTTTGGCGCCCACCGTGGGCCTCCGCCTTTAAACTTTCGGGAGAGTTTATTATTACGAATTCGGGATAGTTAACGTTGCAGAATACCGTATTATCTTTTGTATACATGTTAGATATAAGTTTTTTTTCTTTGATGCATGTGTGAATTTCTTTTTTTTTGTGTATTCTATCCATTTCTCTGTTTTTTTACTTGATATTGTTGCATATATGATTTATGTGACTCCTTCGCATATTACTCCACTCTAAGTGCTGCGAGTGAGCCCTGGAATTCGGTGCCGCGTCGCTACCGGGAGTGTTATTTTTCTTCACGCGCTTGACTGCACCGTTAAGTAAACAATGCCGAAGTGCGGGTTGTCGGCAGTTTTTGTGCTCCGCGTATTTCGCGAATAATGCGGGTGGATAAATCATTGTCGTGATTAAAGGTTTTTCGCGTATTGGATTTTGCGTCAGGACCGTACCATAAGGTGGGGCCCCGTATGTAAAAATTTTTTGGAATTTTGGGAAATTTAGTGCATTCCATGTGGGGAAGTAAGTTATTGCTCCCCCCGTTGGAATTTCGGGTTCAGGGTCATGCATAATTGCTTGCCGATTCTGTTTTCGTTTTCATTCTCTCGTGTTACGTTTGCTTAGGAAATTAGTGTCATGGCATGCGTATGCCTTTATTTTGGAGTGTGATCAGATGTTTCGAAAATTTGCGTGACAAGGACGACTCCTGTCAAACATTTAGTGATTTAGTGATAGCCACGAGGTAGTCGTGACCGCACCTTTCAGGTGGGAAAGAAATAACCACAAGTATCGCGTGTACAACTCGTGGTGAGATGTTCCGATTTCACGAATTTTTGCAAGTTGAGGGATCTCGCGAAACAAGCGGACCGCAGTTTTTCCGAAGACAAGGTCCGCAAACAACCGACAACTCCGGCACGGACGCCATGTCCATTTAGCGTTCCACCTCCCGAAAAATAAGACAAAATCGTCCGCGACAGTCGCGGCGGTGGGGGCGACCGGAACCCCGAAGGGGGGAAAGAAATCGAAATCCGGTGGAGCGCAGGGTGACGCGCATAGCGTGACGGCTACCGCGACGCGGTAACAGCGGCCGTTCCGGCCTCAAATAACGTGAAATGCTAAAATTGAGAAATCAAATCGGACACCGCGCGAGAGAATGCAAAGCAGCTCGACGCATACATTGCTACCGATGCGGAAAAGCCGAAGTTACCATAAAGACGCCCTTCGTGCTCGTGAAACGCGAGCGGGAGCCAGTAGAGGGGGTCCCTCCAGCTCGGGAGGAAAGCTCCATCTATGAAGGATTGCGCCGAATCGCACGTCGCAGTCGGACAAAGCGAATTGCCGTCGCTATATTATTTTATGATCTTCGTGGGCGGACAACCTTTAAGAGCGCTAGTTGATTCGGGGTCGAATCGAAATCTTACTGGGAGGGAAGGAATTGAAATAGTTCCGGAATTGCGACTACCCACCAGACGTAATAGGATAGCGCACATAAAAACGGCCAATGATTAAACCGAGCGGATAGCGGAAGAACTTGAGCTAATGATTACATTAGAGGATAAAAGTCAGGAGGTGACAGTAGGCCTATTGCCGAACTTAGCGGTACCGTGTATAGTGGGAAGGGTTTTTTTTATCCAGATTTCGAGTCAGGTTAGATTTTGCGTAGAAGACGCATGGTGTTTCGCGGAAACACCACATACCCGATATAACTTCCTTAAAGAATCAGCGTCTTGCGTTTGCAGCAGGACTCTCGGAGTTAACGGGTGAGCAACAAAAACGCTTAGAAAATTTTTTACGAACGATACCGGTACCGCCTGAAAATCCAGGTACAACTTTGACAGAACATAGAATAGACGTAGGTCCGCATACGCCAATTAGACAGCGAAGTTATTTAGTGTCACAGAAAGTCCAAATAGCTATATGGGAGGAAATGGATAAAATGTTGCAGGGGATTATAGAACCGGGAATTATAGAACCGTCACACAGTGAGTGGTCAAATCCAATCGTGATGGTGAAAAAGCCAAACGGCAAATACCGCTTCTGCATAGATTTTAGAAAAGTAAATAGCATCTCGAAGAAAGATGCTTATCCACTTCCGAACATGAATGGCACATTGGATAAATTACGTTCAGCACGGTACATCTCCACAATAGATTTGAGCTAAGCGTATTTTCAGATACCGCTCGTGAAAGAAAGCCGCAAAATTACCACGTTTAGTGTCCCGGATAGGGACTTTATCATTTCACACGGATGCCATACGGCTTAACGGGGGCACCAGCAACCTTTCAAAGCTTATTAGATCGCTTAAGGAGGTTGTCGTGTTGAAATATCAGCAAAAAGTACAGACCCGCGCTTACGGATCTCCATGTATTCCCCTTCTCGATTATAAAGACTGGACTTTCTAGAGCGACTGTACACGCACATAGATGTGGTCTATCCATGTACTCGCTCCGCGCACGCGTGTAGAAAATTACAGACTTGGCAACGCTGCGTAAGTTTACGTTTTGAAAAAATGTCTGGAAAACTGCGTTCAAAACGTGCAAGATTCGTTTCAAAGAAAAAGGCTGAACGAGTGAAAAAAGTTGTAAAAAATAGCGTAGCAGCCAGAAAAAGCAAGACCAATAAAAGTACCAAGCAAAAAAGCGATGATGAGGGGAATCGTATTGTTAACCTTAAAAGTCTGGGGCAAGCACTACGTTGCTGTGCTTGCAAAGAAGTTTTAAGTTCAAATAATATAAATAATGAGGTGCGTAAAGGACTTTTCTCAATACTTCATATTAAGTGCCATAAATGTCGAATTCAAAATAAAATTTACACTGGCAAGAAAGTTGACTTAGATAGTCACTGTTACACAGATGTGAATCTTCAAGCTGTCCTTGGTAAGATATAAGTTTTTGCTTGCAATGAATTATAACAAATATTTCTGTTTCATTTAATAATATTTTATGTTATCACTAATAGTAAAAAATTTTTTTGTAGGTGTGATGCACTCTGGCCTTGGATGTACTGGTTTGAACAAAATTCTTGCATGCCTCAATATTCCAGTTATGACAATGGATATTGTGACGTGACTTTGTCCGTCACAAGTGCTCGCCCGGCCGAGCGGAGGTCCGTGGATCGGGATTGCATGCGCACGCGCGGATAGGCGACCTCGTGAACTTTAAATTCTTTGCGTCTTTGTTCGTGCCGTCGTGTCCGTCCGTTATAGTAATCACTTTTGCTAATTCCGCCATACGAGTCGTAGATACCGAGAGTGGTGAGCCGATAATCGTGTAATCAGCCAGCCGGAAGAGAGAGCAGCGACGAGTCGGAGTGGCAGGAGATTGCGGAGGGCATGCGGGAAGTCAAGCGCGCGTACGGGCCACTCTATTACGGCGCCAAACAATTTTGAGGAGACGGAGGGAAGGACGCTCCACATGGACCTCCTTCCAAGAGTCAGCCGCCGTCAGATGGACAGTGTGGCTCGGGGTGAGGACTCGGCCTGATCACCCGAGGAGACACTGCCGCCGGGCGCACACCTGACGGACGGTCTTACACAAGAGCAGGAAGTTGAGTGCGAATTCGGCTGCCGAATTACGCCCTTATCGACCGCGTCGGCGGATCACGGCGAGAAAATCGACGATGGGACCGTGACGCCGGGTGACGCGCAGAACGAGGGAGGACCCGACGCAGCGCCGCGAGAGCCCCGGAGACTCACAGTCTTTCGAGCGCTCGACCATAGCGGATGATTCCGCCCAAAGTTACCGCATCGCCCTTACCGAGAGAGAGAAATGATTTAGAAGAGGCTTCGCGAGGAAGGCGACTATTGTAAGACCACCACTCTGGTGTGTTCTGATAGCGGAAAATGACGAGGCCGGGCACGGCGACCTCGTAGAGGTTTCCTCACGTGGGGTATTGCGGCGCCGCCTTATACCTATATAACCTATATAACCTTCATGTGACACAAGGGTGATCTTATCTTTTGTTCGAGGAAGTACACCTGCCCGGAATCGTCATCATCTAGTTTAGATCACGGGATCTCTCGCGGAATTTCGCGTTCGCGGATAGTTGCGCTAGCATCGAGCTTCATTTCTTAACTTCACCGCGGCTGTTAGAATTCACGAATGTTCGACACCACGTGGCGACGGGGGGTTTCCTTCGCTGGATGTTATCGTTTTGCTGCGAGCCGATTCTCTTAATGCGGAAATTTCGTGTATATCGCGGAGTTAATTTCCGAAAGCTTAAGAGTCACGTAAATGTTCCGCTGGCCCATTACAACTGCCAGCGTTAACCGATCACGTGTTGTAAGTATGCTTAGCGAATGCCGACGTAAAATCACTTGGCTTCCTTCAGTTTTGTCGCGTCGATCGGAATAACAATTTTTTGCGCGGAATTACGACTGTATTCGTTATAATCTCGTTTGAGAATATATTTTCTTGCATTATGTTAAATTCGTGAGTTTACTCTTTTATTTCCTTCTGCGACGGGTGCTCTCTCGCTCTCCCCGAACCCGCCTTAGTATTAAGTTTCTGCCGGCGGCTAGAATAACATCTCGATAGCCATAAAGTTCGATTTCGGAATTGGATACGTTTAGCATGGTGCAGGAAATCGCACCTGGCGCCCTTGTGGCAATAAATTTAAAAGATTCGGTTCGGTCTGTAGAATTTTTGGTTCCTTAATTCTGGACGACCAGGCGGGCCCACGGAAAAGTCGTCGCAACAAATTTTGGCGCCCAACATGGGGCCACCTTTGAAAATTTCGGGGAAAATAATTATTTCGAACTCGGGAGAGTTAGCGTAGCAGAATGATATATTATTTTCTGTGTGCATGTTAGCTTTAAGTTCTTTTCTTTGATTTATGCATGTGTTAATTTCTTTTGTGTTATATTCATTTTATGTGTTCCTTTCTAATGAATGTTATTTTATTGTATATTATTTTGTGTAACCCTCTCGTGTATTGCCTCGCGCTAAGTGCCGCGAGTGTACCCTGGAATTCAGTGCCGCGTCGCGACGGGGAGTTGTTTTTTTTTCACGCGCTCGAAGGCGCCATAGAGTAAATAATGCCGAAGTGCGAGTTATCGGCAGTCTTTATGCTTCGCGAATTTTGCGAATAATGCGGGTGGGTGAATTATTGTCGAGTTAACGATTTTCGCTAACTTTTACGGTATTTTGCGTCAGGGTCGTACCACGTGAAAGTGTCGAAAAAAAAATTTTGGGAAATTTGGTGCATTCCACATGGGGAGCTTAGGTTCGCTTCCCGCGTCAGGTTTACGTGTTCAGGGCTGTGCCACGTCTAGGTGGCGCCCCGAGAATAATTTTTTTTGGAAATTCCGTGAAATTTAACACGTTCCGCGTGGGGAGCTTAAGTTTATTTTTCATTGGAATTTGGAGTTCAGGGTCGTGCGTAATTGTTCGCCGACTCTGCTTCCGTTTTCGCTCTCGTTCGAGTTGCGTTTACGTGGAATTTAGTATCTCGACATGCAAATGCCGTTGTTTTGAAGCGTAATCGGACGATTCGCGTTTCGACAATTAAAGGACAAGGTCAACTCTTGTCAAATATTTAGTGAAGTTAGCGACAGCACGAGGTGTTGTCGTGACCGCACGTATCGGGTGGGCAATAAATCACCATAAACCGCGTGGGAGTTGCGTGCAACCTTCGGACTTCTCGGGAGGAATCACGTGGAAATGAAAAATTTTTTTACGTTTTGCTCTCTTTTCGGTTTCGTGTCGGGTTGCGATGGTCATCGCGTTCTTCCGCGCTAAGTGAAGCGTCTTAAAAATAAAATCAAAATGCAGGACGAAGATTCCTCGCTAGAATGGATCCTGACTCTGAATCTAGAGCAGGCGCGACAACATTTAGAAGACCGCGGCTTAAGCACGCTGGGAATACTTCCGGTATTGCGCACGCGATTAAATACAAATCGGGTGTAGTGGACAGCGCACCGCACGCCGCGGCGAACGATCGCGAAACGGTAGAGTCCGATCCCGTGGAGGGGGCCGTAGCAATGCCCAAGGAGCAACTCGGCTTCCCAAGGGAGATGGGGGGTCGATTCCGCGACGGCTCTCCGCTCCCCAATCACCGCCAATGACATGGGAAGGAGATCGTGACGAAGACCTCGCCGGAATGACGAAGAGGTTGATGCGACTCGGTCGCGACTATCTCGGAACGGCTCCGCGGAGCCGCCGCGCGTACGTCTCGACGTCGGAGGCGTGCAAGCTCCTGAGTAAATGGAACCTCCACTTCTCGGGACAACCCGGCAGCGATTCTGAAGCCTTCCTGGTACGGATTAAGGAGGCTCGTAAAACTATTGCGATCGCGGATGCGGATTTATTCGAATGCTTGCCGCTAATATTGAAGGATGTCGCGCTTTATTGGGTTCGACTGGAAGCGGAAAATTGGCGTAATTGAGACGACTTCGAGGTCGCGTTCCGGAAACAATTCGGAGACCCCCACTACCAATACGCGGTACGGGATCAGACCCTGAAAAGATTGCAAGAAGAAGACGAACCGGTTAATTATTTAGCGTGCTTGCGTACGTTATTACGTCGGCTAAATCCTCCGTGGACGTTATCGGAACAATTAAACTTAGCACACCGGAACCTATTGCCGCGAAAACGACGCTTAGTAAAGCGCGCCGAGTTCGTCGACTTCGAGTCGCTAATGGATCTCGCAAAAGAAGCGGAACTAAGTTATATCGACGAAGAAGCTCGCAAGCAACCGAACGCACCGACAAGAATACCATGCCCAGACTTAGCGTTTCGCTCCCCGAAAAATAAGGCGAAATCGCCCGCAACCGTCGCAGCGATACGGGCGACCGAAACCCCGCGAAGCGAAATCTGGTGGCGCGGCGGGGGCCGCGAACAGCGTGACAGCCCCGGCGACACCGACAGCGGCGGCGGGGACGTTGGCGACGATTGCTCCAGCATCGAATAACTTAAAATGTTAGAATTGCGACCAGATCGGGCATCGCGCGCGGCAGTGCATCATGCCTCGGCGTATGCATTGCTACCGATGCAGCAAGGCCGACGTTACCGTCAAAACTTGCCCATCGTGCTCGGAAAACGCGAACGGGAGCCCGTAGAAGAGGTCCCTACGGCTCTAACCGGGAGGGAGGTCCCGTCCGTAGAAGATTGCGCGAAATCATACGGAGCAGTCGGACAGAGTAAATGGCCACCGCTTGGTTACTTCACGATCTTCGTGGATGGGCGACCTCTGAAAGCATTTGTAGATTCCGGATCGAATCGAACTCTTTTCGGGAAGGAATTAAAATAATTAAAGAACTGGAACTACCGACAAAACGCAATGATATAGCGCGTATTAAAATGGACAATGGACAAACCGCGCAAATAGCGGAAGAGATTGAGTTGACGATAACGTTAAAAGATAGGAGTCGAGACATGACAGTGGGACTGTTACCGACTATGGCGGTACCGTACATAGTGGGATGGGATTTTTTACTCGAATTCCGAATCGGATTAGATTTCGTGGACGCTACGTCCTACGCACTTCAAGGAAACGCCACATACCCCGTATAACTTCCTTAGAGAGTCTGAGTCTCGCGTTTGCAGCAGACTATCGGAGTTAAGGTGATGCTGGAGTGACGCTCGAACTTGATCGAAGTCGATAATGTAGAATATGATAAAAATTTCCTACATTATCCTAGCTTCTAAGCGTGTATACATTGCGCGCTTGTGCGTGCAATGTTGCCGCCTCGATTGTTTATGATACGAGGAGGACAGATATATAATCTTTCGTCCTTTTCCTCTCATTGTTCCCAAGAAACTCGATGTTGCCAAGATTCTCGATGTTCTGAGACGGCCACAGCGTCCGAATTTCCTTTCCGTCCGAAACCAGGCAGGGCCGTCCTACAAATTGTGGGCCCCTCACCTTGATAATATTTCAATAAATTTTAAAGTCGCGTATGATTTTATTATATTATATTATATAATAATATAACGACTTTATTATCTTATAAAAGAAATATATTTAATAATTTG
>JAJVSH010000151.1:326949-338621 GCA_021460005.1 Tetramorium alpestre | reverse complement strand
AAACCATACAACTTTTGTCTGAAACATTTTTGTCTGCTGGGCTCAGTTTTCGAGATATTTTACTGTCCAAGTTAAAATGGGACACCCTGTATATTGAATTATATATTATCCATACTGGATTGTAGCTACGATTTAACTTTTGAATTGTATATTGAATTGTATATTATTGCTTAATTTATAATACATCAATAATGGATTGATATTTTTATATTCAATTGAATTTATGTTATTATATATATTTTACTTGTCATTAATAAAAACAAACGTTACTTAGGAATCTCAAAAAATAAACACGATTTTTTTCCTTGACATCCTTAATTCAAATACGGTTTTTATTTTATTTATAGACCATCCGACATTGCTCGCGATCTTTATCCTCACCTAACGATTCTTCAATCCTCTAATCAAAGAAGTCCAGAATTCGACCAAGCATGCAGTAGTATAGTAAACATCATAGTTTCGTACGACATGGACTGGAATAAAAGAGGCAACGGTCGCAGTTATGACAGTCTGAATGGTTATGCAGCAATAATTGGATTCTTTAGTCACAAGTTTTAGATTATACAACATGCAATCGCAAGTGTGATAAAGGGCATTACAAATGTGATAAAGGGCATTCGAAAAACGACCATGATTTTCGAGAGAATTTTGAAGGCAGTGCAAAGCGGTGGAAGCGGACGCCGAAGCGCAGCTGATCAATCGAAGTAAAATCCTTCAAGAAAATAATTTAAATGTTGGAGTTTTGATTGGTGACAAAGATAGTAGTACGATTGCCGCAATACGAAAGGAAAGTGAAAAAGTCAATCATAAATTGGCCGACAAAAATCAATTTAAAAATTTTGTAAGTGAATTATACACACTATCAAATTCCTTCAAAGAATTAAAAAAAAGTGGTGTTATAAATCATTTAAAAAAATATTTCACCTACGCGATTGCTCAACAGAAAGGACGAACTGTAGATCTTGCTTCTGCAATAAGAAACATCCCGGATCATGTATACAGGGTGTTTGGTAATTATTGACACAACGGTCGTGTGCAGGTAGGGTGGACTAAACTGAGTCGAAAAGTCCTCTACCATTTTGCATCTATCGCAATAGTTGACGAGTTATTAATTATTGAAATCTGGTTTAAAAAATTTTTTTCTCTGTTATCTGACGTGCTAGGGACTTCAAACTAGACTCAAATTAAAGTTTGAATTTTGCACTACAACATCCATATGAGAAATATTAAATAAAAATACGTAAACATTGTCTACACTCGTTTGTGCGCGGCGCACAGTGAGGCAAAAGCGGATTTTTTCAAAAAGTTCCACAGGTCGTAATTTTCAACCGATTTCAATATATTTTTTTTTAAATTAAAGCTCTTTAAATTTCGAAGAGACTCCTGAGGCCCGATTTTCAAAATTCAAAATGACTCAATATGGTGCCCGAAAACACAAAAATGCGCTAAAGTACTTCAATATAAGTTTGTTTCGTTATTATTTTTATTATTATTATTATTTGTAAAATTAACGGGAAAAAATCCCTTTGGTACAAGTGCGGATACAAAGTTGATTGAAAAATAAGAAATGAAATAAATAAGTAGACTTAAGACTAAATCAAAATCAAATAGAAACAACATAAAAAGAAAGAGTAAGATAGANAATAGAAGTCGCAGGCAAACAAATCATAAAATACATAGTTAATCGATTAGCCGGCGTATGAATTAATACATGCAATGACAGCGCTTTTAAAAGTCATGAGAGATTTATAATGAAAATCAATGCAATTTAAGTCATTCGCTAACAAAGATAAGTGATTTATGGGATTAAATCTACCATACAGCGTGCGTTGGAAATTTACATTAAAAGGTTTGAAATCTCTTAATAGCCTAACTGGAACATTAAATTTAATTAAGGAAAGAATCTCTGAGCAATCAATAGCGCCATTAATGATTTTGTACAGACATAAAAGATCAGATAGGGTCCTCCTATCTTTAAGTAACAAGAGATTGAGTTGAGTAAATATGTTGCCATGGTTTAAGCGGAAATTATAGCACATTCTAATGAGAAACTTCTTTTGGATGCGCTCAAGATTGGCCGAGTGCCCGCTCTGATAAGGAGACCAAATGACAGAGCAATATTCAAGTATAGGTCTAACTAGTGCGCAGTATAAAATTCTCGTATGGATACTTCTAAAATCTTTACCATAACGAAAGATAAAGCCTAGCTTTCTGTATGCTGTAAGGCGGCAATAGCATGGTAGTGCCTATTAAAAGAAAGATCGGAGCTAAACAACACCCCAAGGTCGCGAATAAACTCTAAATCTGAGAGAGGAGAGTCCCCAAGCAGATATTCAAAACGTAATACGTTCATGTCATTTTTCTTGTTAAACCGCAGGATATGGCATTTCTTGANATTCAGGTCTAGTGAATTTACAGTGCACCAAGTTTCAAATAAAGATAAGTCATGTTATAAAAGTGCGGTACAATCTTGGTTGTCAATTTTCCTGAAAATCTTCAAATCGTTAGCATATAATAAAAATTTGCAATAACGAAAACAGCACGAAATGTCATTTATAAATAAATTAAATAATAAAGGTCCCAGGTGAGAGCCTTGAGGGACTCCAGATAAAACTTTGAAATACTTTGACAGTGAATTATTAAATTTGACTACCTGAAATCTGTCACGAAGGAAACTAGACAGCCACTCAAGCAAAGAACCATGAATGCCAAGAGCGCAAAGCTTGTCAAGAAGAATGTCATGATTAACAGAGTCAAGGCTTTTTTAAAATCAGTGTAAATAACATCAACCTGAGAACCCTTCTCAATGGCAGTGGATAGATAATTATAAAACATAGGAGATTAGTTGTAGTAGAGCGACCAGCAGTGAAGCCATGCTGTTCCTCGATGATAATATTTTTAAGTAAGTTCGATAGTTTTTGGTAATAAGTTCGTCAAAAATCTTAGTCATAATGTTCTGTTTACTAATCGGTCTATAGTTGGTAACTGAGGATCTATCGCCACTTTTGAATATAGGCATAACAATGCATGTTTTCCAGAGATTGGGAAAAATCCCGCAATTCAATGCTTTATTAAAAATAATCCACAATATTCTAGCCATAATATACTCATTAGCTTTATTAAATATATTTGTATTTATTTTATTTATCAAATAGAAACATTCGCGCGCATGCGAGCGAGCGTGCTGCATTTTTTGCTACAGAAAAAATGGAATAAAAAAAATTGTATCTAATAGTAATCGTGTACATAATAGTGACCAGTGTAAATATATATATCTAGACGCATAAAAACCAAAATGTGAATGCTTGGTAATTTGTTACTCATTTCTTACTGTAAAAAAAACAAGAATAAAAAATGTACCTATGGTTAAATATTTTCTACAATTTTATTACAATTTTTATTACAATTTTTATTACAATTGCGTGTGTTTTCTACTCTTCGCGTTACCCAAGATCAACGTACATGGACTAAGTATCTGATCTCTTTAGGGTGCTTTATTCGCGTGAGTCCCCTTGCCTCTCACGTGTGTGCGTGTGCGTGCGCGTGTGCGCGTGCGCGTGTGCGCGTGCGCGTGTGTGCGTGTGTGTGTGTTTGGGAGGGAGGAGTTGCAGAAGAGATAAGGACTCCGCGGTTCGTCATTTCCGCAGTATTTATAGACTCCAAATCTTCTCTTCTGCTGTGTGTATGTAGCGTGTGTGTGTACAAATGCGCATTCTACTCACAATCAGTTAACAATTCTTCAGCGTCAGGATGAAGGTTACTCGCAACTTTCGACCATATTTTCCAAAAAGTACCAGGTCTATACCTATGAAACCGGAAGTTGTCAGTAGATGGCTCTAGTATTCAGAGTAGTTAATATTCTAACCTTTTCTTTCGCGCTACATATTGTTTTGACATTTGACAAACGTATACACTTTACAAAGGGACAGCATTCATACAACAACATAGTTTTTAATAGCGTTGAAAATGTCGAGTTTTGTGCCAAATTATCACGATTTGCGGGGAGCGCTATTGCTTTTGTTTTCATTTGAAGAAAACGGCAGCAGAGTCGCACCAAATGCTTGTAGAAGCTTACGGTGAACATGCTCTTGGCAAATCGCAGTGCTTCGAGTGGTTTAAGAAGTTCAAAAGTGGTGATTTTGATGTTACCAACAAAGACCGTGGAAAATCTCCGAAGAAGTTTGAAGACAGCGAATTGCAAGCATTGTTGGACGAGGATGACACTCAAACCCAACAACAACTTGCGGATCAGTTACATGTGACACAAAAAGCCATCTCCGAACGTTTAAAAAAAATGGGAAAGATACAGAAGATTGGAAAATGGGTACCGCATGATATCAATGAAAGATAACAAGAAAACAGAAAAACAACCTGTGAAATGCTGCTCTCCAGATACTATAGAAAGTCGTTTCTGCATCGGATTGTGACTGGGGATGAAAAATGGATTTATTTCGAGAATCCCAAACGATTAAAATCTTGGGTTGACCCCGGCCAATCATCGACATCGACCCCGAAACCAAATCGTTTCGGAAAGAAGACAATGCTGTGCGTTTAGTGGGACCAGCAGGGCATAATTTACTTTCAATTGTTGAAACCTGGAGAAACAGTTAATACCGATCGTTATCATCAACAACTAATCAAGTTACACCGTGCTATTCGCGAAAAAAGGCCAGAATTTAAGGAAATACGTGACAGCCTGATTTTCCTCCATGACAATGTACCAGCACACACGTCATTAGTCATCCGTAACTATTTGAAGAACATCAAGTGGGAGGCCCTACCCCACCCGCCATATTCTCCAGACTTGGCACCTTCCNACTACCNNTTGTTTTCGTCGATGGNNCACGCTCTCACTGAGCAGCACTTCACTTCTTATGAGGATGTCCGAAAATGGCTCAATGAATGGTTTGCTTCGAAGGAGGAAATATTCTTTTGGCGCGGAATCCACAAATTGCCCGAAAGATGGGAAAAATGTGTAGCTAGCGATGGAAAATATTTTGAATAATCAATTTGAATTCATTTTTCCAAATTTACATCTTTTATTTCAATGAAAAAATTCCGGTTTCATAGGTATAGACCTGGTATTTATCACAGGATCCGACGAGAGAAGCGATTTTCAACCAAGATCTACATTTGTTGATAATCTGCTACACTTTCTCGTATTAAATTCGCTAAATCTTTTTAAATCTTTATTTCACGCTTCTTGCGCTTCTTCCGTCAACTGGCCGATAGGTAAAATGACTTTTTCAATTGTTTTAGAGCCGTGTATTAATATTTTATGCACAGTGACGGGCATATAATACCACGGATACAGATCAACGTACATAAGCAATTACCTGTAGTACTATATGGAAGCTTTTTATTAAGTTCAAATCAACTCCTAATTCGAGCACTTAATTCTTTATTTGCGAAAAAGCGTCTAGCGGTATTACCGCTATTTGAATTTCCATCTCCTTGCTTTGGCTCTATTGGTCTATTAATAATCCTAATTCATCCTTAAAGGCCTTCTGTATTCTTTCTTTTGTTGTTCTCATAGACTTCTTCTCCTCTTCAAGTCTTACTGCCCATTTTCGAAAAGATAGTGTGTAAACTATATGTAAAATAGCCTCCATAAAACGGATCCACGCGTGCAGTTTTGCAAGGCCATAATGAAACGTATTTTCGTCTACTGTCAGTTCTTTAAGTTTTTCAAGGTATTCATTAATGATGGGATTGCTTTGCAAATGTAGCAAGTTGAAGATGATGTGTCGGTTAACGTGGCATATCTTACTATCCAACATTGTCATACTCATTTTATGCACGATTTCGCAACGAGTTCGTCCCTCGTTAATATATACGACAGAAGGTCTTAGACAATCTACATCTTTAAGAATATCTGATATTTTAGATTTTGTTATCTGTTTCGTCTCCAATTTATATATAAATTTTATGAGGCGACATAGTCTCGTTGACCCTGGATGCGAATTATACCAAATCGTGTCTGAAGCTTCATCATTGCCTATCTGTAAAGCCAGTGGTACCATGGAAAACATGAAAATACTTTTATCAGACGCGAATCAGTAAAACTCTGGTTGTACAAATTATGCCCAGAAGTTCCGTCACCTCCAAATTTCGAAATCAGAAAGATGGAAATATTTTGAGCCTCAACTTGACATAGAGTCGCCGAAATATGTGGGATTTGTACAATTCGTGATGCTGGTCCATCAAATCCTGCAAGTTGACACTGACCCCATCTTCACTAACTGTAAATGCTGATTGTGAAGGATAACATCTTTTTCTAACCTCTTCTAAACTTTTATAACTCGGATAGCTATCAGAATTTATTGCCTTGGCTTTTTCGCGAATTATTTCATACTGATATTTTGAAAGTTCTGCATCTTCTATTAAGGCTAACGCTTCATCATCACTAAGTCGAGCAGCGTTTTTTTCCATCCCGACATCATTTTCGACATCAACATTACCTGATAAAAGATCCTTTATTTTTGACTACGAATTTATGTTACCACTTGCTTTTAAACGACGAAGAAAAGATTCTTGGATTTCAATATTAAAGAACATTTCGTTTACTCGCAAAGATTTTCGTCGCTTTGTGGATTTTGAACTATCATAATCAGTGGAAGATCTTCTACCAGGTAGTAATTAATCAATTTTGACAGTAAGTTCAGAAATTAACCATTGTTTGTTTTTTGATTAAATTAAATTTATCCACAGTGTAGAGTGCATCCTTCCATTTCTTTTGAAATATTGAAATAAATAAATGAAGTTTACATACTTCAAGGGAATTAAAAATGCCACACTTATGTCATGTAGCGATTTTACATATTCGAGTAATACTTCTATATCTTTTTGAGGACTAGAAAAGAGAAAATCAGAAAGTTCTTTATGAAAAATCCTAAACTCACTCATGTTTGCAAGGTAAATATATAATAATCATTAAACCAATATCTATACTTGAACATAGTCAGCAAACCAAAAATTTTTTTATATAAACCCTAGATAAATATTTAGATCGATAACGATGGACAGCTTTACGCTCTTATACTTCGCAGTTCACAATTGTACTTTCAGTTCCGATCGCCACCTATTGGTCATCAAGCATTATGCGGCCGTGCAACTATACTGTATTCCAACAGTATCGTTCTTAGCTTCTCTATATACTTTACATGTAATCAAGCATTTACCTTCTTCGCTAAATACTTGATTGAATGTTTGGTCGTAAAATCTAAGAGTTTTGAGTTACAGCATTAAAAGCCGCATGAATATGACTTCAAATAAAAGATTGATGAAAACTCCAACAAAATACAAGAGCTTTCGATTTGCATTGAATTCTCGTAACACTTTTAGTTCATATTACAATATGCGATAGTGATCGTTATATTTTCAATATTTTATTTAACGTGTTCACTGAAGACAAGAAAATGTGAAAAAACGTAGCAATATACGTACATAATAATATTTCCGCAAACGGAATATTTGAATTTATACTTACATCTTGATAATTTTAGGCACCCGGTATACGTGTGAGTGAAATATTTGTTATTGATTAATTAATAATATAAATGCACCCCTGCCAGTAACTAGTCCTCTACAATTACGTAAACATAAAGCAAGTAATCTGCGAAGGGTAGGGACTCGGTCACTATAGGTACTTTGTTTTATTCTTGTTCTTTTCTGCAGCAAAAAATGAGTAATAAATTACCAAGCATTCACTTTTTGGTTTTTATGCATCTAGATATATATTTTTACTGGTCACTGTTACGTGCACGGTTACTATTAGATACAATTTTTTTATTCCTATTTTTTCTGTAACAAAAAATGCAGCACGCTCGCTCGCATGTGCACGAATTTCTATTTGATAAATAAAATAAATACAAATATATTTAATAACGAAAAAAACTTATATTGAAGTACTTTGGCGCATTTTTGTGTTTTCGGACGCCATATCGAGTCGTTCATTTTGAATTTTGAAAATCGGGCCTCAGGAATCTCTTCGAAATTTAAAGAGCTTTAATTAAAAAAAAATACATTGAAATCGGTTGAAAATTATGACCTGTGGAACTTTTTGAACCAAAAAATCCGCTTTTGCCTCATTGTGCGGCGTACCTCCTCGCGAACTAAGTTCACCCTTGTACCGGCGATCGCATTACGAGTACGGTGACGCAATACCCCACACAGGGAGCCTCTACGAGGTCGCCGTGCCCGATCTCGTCATTTTCCGCTATAAGAAGCCGGAGTGGTGGCCTTACAATACATCTTCCTCGCTAAGCCTCTTTAACATCGCTTCTCCCTCTCGAATTGTGTCGGCAAGGGCGATGCGGTAACTCCAGGCGGGATCGTCCGATGCGGTAACTCCAAGTGAGATCCGCTATGGTCGAGCGCTCGAAAGACAGTGAGTCCCCGCGTCCCCGGGGCTCTCGCGGCGCTGCGTCGGGCCCTCCATTATTCCGCGCGCCACCCGGCGTCGCGGTCCCATCATCGATTTTCTCGCCGTAATCCGCCGACGCGGTCGATAAGGACATAATTCGGCGGCAGCCGAATTCGCGCTCAACTTCCTGCTCTCGTGTAAGGCCGTCCGTCAGACGTGCGCCCAGCGGCAGTGTCTCCTCGGGTGATCAGGCCGAGTCCTCGCCCCGGGCCACGCTGTCCATCTGATGGAGGGCTGACTCCTGGAAGGAGGTTCATGTGGAGCGTCCTCCTGTTTGGCCTTCCCTCCGTCTCAAAGTTGCAGGGCGCCGTCATAGAGTGGCCCATACGCGCGCTTGACTTCTCGCATGCCCTCCGCAATCTCCTGCCGCTCCGACTCGTCGCTGCTCTCTCTTCCGGCTGGCTGATTACGATTATCGGCAATCTCGTTATCTACGACTCGTATGGCGGAATTAGCAAAAGTGATTACTATAACGGACGGACAAAACGGCACGAAACAAAGACGCAAAGATTTTGAATTTCACGGGGTCGCCTATCCGCGCAATCCGGAGGCGATCCCGATCCACGGACCTCCGCTCGGCCGGGCGAGCCCTTGGGACCAAGTCACGTCACAACGTAAAATTAAAGAACACGGAAAAAATTGCTATGAATGTTACAACAACATTTTCTATGTTTGGAAAAGAAATGTATGTGAATTCAAATTACATTGATGTTACATTAAATGCAGTTGTTAAGATATACTCATTTATACGGTTTTCATAATCGTAATTCTTATGATAAATAACATTTGCTTACAATACTCTCATATGGTTGCCTCAACCGAAGGATTATTGTTACCTCTGTTAGATGATCTGCACAACAAACAGTATGTTTGAGACATCTATAGGATACAGTTGTACGCATAGACATATGTATACAATGTCTATGGTTACACGATACAAAATAAATTTCCGTTGCAACTTACCACCGCGAAGACTTTATAAAATAAAGTGTTTATATTTGTCTTGTGCATTGTAAATTGTGATTATGGATAAAGCTTGTGGTTATGGATTATGGACTGTGATTGTGGATTATGGATTGAGCTTTTCCTTCAAACTATCGGGATTGAAGATTTTATTCCTATTTTTAAAGGTAACATTCAAGATAAAAAATTTTTAAGTTATCATGCGGTAATAATCATTACGGTTATAACATCTATAAAACAGCTACCCTCGCTAAGATTAAGGCAACCATATAGTTCCAGAGTATTATGGTTCTCACAATCATTTTCTATGCATAAGCGAAAATTAACATTATTATTCTGTTGTGGCAACCTTAATTTTTTTCTGTGTAGAAATTGCAAAAGCAGATTATGTAGATTTAGATGCTCTTAAAACATTAGTTATTTTAAGATCTTCGTCTTTAAAAGAATGTAATCCACAATATTGGATTACATCCAATTTTTGTTCATTACTGGTCTAATCGTCAGTTAAATCTATACAAAAAGTATGTACTTGAAAATGATGCATGTGTGTTTGTCGATGCAACTGGTAGTATAATAAAAAAATATGTAATGTTGATGGGTCGATGTATAAACATATTTTTCTGTATCAATACGTTATTAATTGCAAGAATGGACAATTTTCAGTTTGCCAATGATAAGTCAATCGCACAGTGAATTTCATTCATTTTTGATTGGCAGAATGGTTCCAGTGCACTGATTCCTAGAGAAGTAATATGTGACTCATCAAGAGCACTTTTAATTGCCATTACTCGTGCTTTTACAGGTTTTTTAACTATTGAAGATTATGCAGATACATTTATAAATTTCAATTTAAAATTACCTAAATGCTATATTAGAATTGATGTCGCACATTTTTTAAAAGCATATTTTAATTTTATAAACATATGAACAAGAGAATAAAAATTTTCTATCTTGGCGCAATCGATCAATTAGTACTTTGTAAAAATATTGAAAATGCAAAGGAAATAATAAAGTCAATTTTTATAACAGCATTATCCGAAATAAATGAAATTTAAAAAGTGGACATCGAACACAATGTGATCAAGAGCAGATAAAATTGATGAATTTAATGACCAATAGTGGAAAACTAGAAGAAAATCTTGAAATCAATGACAATAGCAGTACCAACGAAAATTTAAAAATTAACAATTTAGATGATTTGATTAACCCATTTAAAAATTCATGAGACATGTGGGGTAAACAGATACTTAATAACGTTCAGTCCTTTATTTCTAATGAAGGTAATAGAGTTAACCCATATTATTTCCCAGAGATAGTTAAACGCCTGTTAAGGTGAACGCGGAGGATCAAGAATCGAAGGATCAAGAAAGACGATGCTACAACTGCGGCAGTAAAGGTCATCTGGCCACGAGCTGCCCTCACAAGGAGAAGGGAATGAAGTGCTTCCTGTGCGGCCAATTCGGACACGTGACGGCGAAGTGCACGAAGAAGGACGAGCAGAATAATGTGAACAGGTGTAGTGCGGTTGCGACGCGAAATAGCGGCGTTCACAAAACAGTTATAATTAATGGCGAAGAAATCATAGCTTTGTTCGATACCGGGAGCAATTTACATTTGATGACGGCGAAACAATATGTAAAGTTAGGTTTACCNGNGTTAGATGNTCCAGAAACGACATGTAGAGGTATAGGCGCGAATAATATAACTACATTAGGAAGTTTTACGCTTAATGTCGAGATAGATAGTAAAAAATACGAGCTTATCACTCATGTAGTTCCGGATGCGTATTTGAGTAATGATTTATTAATCGGATCAGATTTATTGAGACATGCTAACGTACAATTGGATGGAATGAACATTAAAGTCACTAAACGTATACGCNATAGCAATGCCGTGGATATCTCAAAGAGCGTACCAGAAATTTTCCGTATCGAAATGATAGAAAATCTAGAACATGAGACTGACAAGCGATGCCGAGTTAATATAGATAACATAACCGACGATGAGTTAAAGTCACGAGTTAAAAGTGTCGTACAAAATTATAGTCCATGCGCAACGAAACAAGTAGGGATCAAANTAGACTTGATTTTAAAAGACGATATACCAGTATATGAATGACCTCGACGATTAGCGCCTAGAGATAAAGAAAAAGTAAATGAGCATATTCAAGAGTGGTTGCGACAAGGTGTGATAAAGCCAAGCACGTCCGAATATGCGAGCCCTGTGGTCCTGGTAAAAAAAAAGACCGACAAGACGCGACTTTGCATAGATTATCGGAAGTTAA
>JAJVSH010000151.1:297922-313281 GCA_021460005.1 Tetramorium alpestre | reverse complement strand
AAAACTCGACATTTTCAACGCTATTAAAAACTATGTTGTTGTATGAATGCTGTCCCTTTGTAAAGTGTATACGTTTGTCAAATGTCAAAACAATATGTAGCGCGAAAGAAAAGGTTAGAGTATTAACTACCCTGAATACTAGAGCCATCTACTGATGTACAAATTCCGGTTTCATAGGTATAGACCTGGTAATCACTAGTTTGCTTACCGTTCCACATGTACACTGCGTAGGTGCACGTGAATAAAATGATTGAGAGGATGGATCTTTCTTATTAGAGATGTGTTCGTACTTTTACTACTACCATACTGTTCATTATTCCTGTGCGAGTGATGGTCAGCTACAAAATTTAAGCGCTTAACCTCAAAACTTTTATATAAGTGAATATTTTTGTGAGCTGACAGCTCAAGAATACAAAAGATACTGTTCACCATAAGTAATTAATATAATTCTGTAATTTTACGCCTTTTCTGGTCTTCAATTGAGCTGACCATTTTTCGTTTTCGTACGTACTTTATACCTGTAAAAGGATTTTTTAATCTATAAAGCCAATTCGAAGATCCATCCTTTCAAAGAAAATGAACTGTAATGTCGGTATCCAGCATCCCCTTAATTGACGTCAGATTATTATCTTTGTGGACTAATATAAATAGAGATCAATTTGGTTATGATCGCATACATGCTTCCAGTGCATCAGTTAAAAGCGAGTTCAATAAGTTAAAATCATTACTCTTAAAAAATTGTCCATTGTTGCGGATTGATGCTTTTATTCAAAAGCATGTGGATTATTTGCATGGAATATTAAAAATTGCCGATGGACAAAATATTAATGAGAAAACAATAACTTCACCGCAGATGCATCACTAACATCTATCAACAAATCTAATTCTGATATTAACCTATTTAATATTTCATCAAATAAATCATGTATTAGCACAGATGTACCGTTGTTAACTTCCACATCTATCAAGGAATCTACTTCTAATATTGATATATCAAATAAATCGGATATTAATGCAAATACATCATTGTTAACTTCCACCAAAGAGTCTAATTCAAATATTAATTTATTTTTTCATAATCCAAATAAATCCTCCCATGCCAGAATAATGATAAATCCTCAGGTGCACATATTTGCTATTTCTGTAAAATATATGTACATGCATTACCTCAATGCTCTTTACCACTCGGAGATGAAGGCTACAGTCAATTTCGTACATGTATTACATGCAAAAATGCACAAAACATAAAGAACATTTTAGCAAACCGCGAAATAGAAAATTAGCGAAGGTTAAAAAAACCTTCAGATCCGAACAGAAGCAGTGCATTATACCTTGGTAAAAGTCCACATAAGATAATAGATGCTCTGATGTGTAAAAAATCAGTAAAAGTACCTATTTTAAAGAATGGTAATGATCTTTCTTTAAAAGGTTTAAAAATTCAGAAAGATAATTATATTGTTGCAAATACTTGTGCTTTTGACAGCATCTTTCAAATATTATTTGCAGCGGCACATGATATAAATTATATTTTGCTATGTATGAAAGAAATAGAGGCAACGAATCTATTTTTCAAATTAATTGTTTATGCGAATGGAATTAGTTCCATATTCATATAAATTGTGCGCGCAGATACTTTTAAAAATATTTGCAACTTCGATTCCGATATTAGTGAATGCAATTATGTAAATTGCGAAATAAATGTAGGCTATTTAGCTGGAATTTTATTTAAAGATATCCCAAATTTTCAAGAAATATCTTCTTGTAACTCTGGTTGTTTATCACGAACCAAAAAATTGCCTGTGATTCAACTCGAAGAAGCAAAACTCGCAAAAGAAAATGTTAATGAAATAGTTAAACAATCCGTTTCCTCAGAAGGTAAATAATAAAGGTAAAGAAGATAAAAAATCAGGTATATAATTTAAATTTTTAAAAACTAATATTATTTATTATTAAGCATCACACATAAAGAAATTGTATTTTTTACTTCCGATAATAATTTATACAACAAAACTCCTATTAATCTCACAGGCATTTCAAAAGATTCCAATCTGAATTACAATAATATTCAAATTATAAACATTACTGTGTAAACATATGATATATTAAACATATACAATTAAACATATGATTGAGAATTTAACATAATTTCAATAAATTAAAAAATCTAAATATAATATGATTTACTATTTTATTATCTATTATGCCGGCTTATAAATTTATATTAAAACGTTCTTGAAAATTTCTAATATGAAATCCATGTGGATTTTTATTTGCCCAAAGATGTGTGTTATGCGTATTAAATGACCCTTCATGTGTAAAACATAATTCATCCGTAAACAGAATATTTCTTATGAATCCAGGTTGATTATTCTCTTGCTCCAATATGCACGTATAAAATGTAAATCTTGATTGGTAATCTCGTGGCAATAAATTTTGTATTTTTGTGAAGCGATATGCTATGTTCACTTAATCCTTTAACTTAACTGTTAGTGGGAAGTATACTTCCCACCTCTTTTTTATTCAATGCAATGTGAATTGCGTTGTAAATCTCATAATTTTGAACTAATCGGGGATTTGAGTTTTCCAAATAGCTGAATAGTTGTTCAACATACTCCAAAGGTTTTTATACTCAATTATTCATTTGTAATCATTTATAACAAATCAAAGTTGAAAAAAGACGGTTTTTTTGAGAATAAAATCAATATCTCGGAAATGAGTCAATACAGAGTTCTGAAAATTTTACCAAATATTCTTCTAATGATATAGAAAAACATGATTTTTTGCAGAATTTTTATGAACAATTAATTATGTGAAAAATCGATTAAAATTGAAATTTTTGCTTATATGAGCATTATTTTTTTTTAGTGTTTTGACTGAGTATCTACATAGTCTGATGATATTAATATTTTTTGCTCAGAATAGAATGTTTTATATTCAATAAGTCTATGAATGAATATGATGAATGATGATGAAAGAGTACGCGATCATTGTCACCTGACCGGTCGGTACAGAGGTCCCGCGCATTCAAATTGTAACTTAAACTATAGAGATTCGTACAACATTCCTATGGTATTCCATAATTCCGACTGACTCACATTTTATTATCAAGCAAATAACTACAGCGTACAAAAGACATGTAGATTTGCTTCCGATAACGAAGGAAAAATACTAAACATGTGAAAGACACCACTGATAGTTCAGAATCGTGAAATTATATAAAATTGCGGTTCATCGATTCATTTAAATTTCTCAACACCAGTCTTCAAAAATTAGCATCTTTTCTAAGCAGAGATAAATTGAAAATTTTACGTTATAATTTTCCAAATTTAACAATAGAGGATTTTGATTTATTGACGCGTAAAGGTGTTTTTCCATATGAATATGTGGATCATATGGATAAATTGCAGGATTCGTGTTTACCACCGCGCGAGTTTTTCTATAGTTCTTTGATCGGCGAAACTGTATCCGAAAACGATTACGCGCCCGCCGCGAACGTCTGACAACAATTTTCCATTCGAACCCTGGGCGAGTACAGCGATTTATATTTAACCCGTTTCGTACGGGAACGACCTAAATTTTGACTTTTCTTCATGTAGTAAATTTTCAAAGAAAAAATCGATGAATTGTTTTGAAAATCCATTTTCCTATTGTATTTTTGTCCGCTCTTTCTGATCCCGTTGTCCGTTTTTCGCTATCAGCCGCCATTTTCCCAACATAGTGGCAAAAACGTAAAAAAATCGCAAAAAAGTCAATTTCTTTTTTATTATATCGAATTTTTGACCATCAAAGCGTTGTCGAATCGTTTTCATCGTCTGGATCTGGTGGCATAAATGTTTTTACTAAAAGAAAAAATTAGTTTCGTTTATAAATTCAAAATGGCGGCTCCAATGTAGCATCGCTTTGAAAAAAANNNTNNTTTTTNCNNNNTNNNTNNTTTTTTCTAATTAGCATTATTATGCGTGAGTCATACACAAATGAATGTCACAATATCTATTACGTCCTAAAATATCCAAACACTGCAAAAAATTCAATATGGCGGCCGTTTTTACTTTGATTTCAAGGAAAATTTTGTTTTTTCTATTGGATCCGTCATTTTGAATTTATGAACTAATTTTTTCTTTTAGTAAAAACATTTATGCCACCAGATCCAGACGATGGAAACGATCTGACAACGCTTTGATGTTCAAAAATATGATATAATGAAAAAGAAATTGACTTTTCTGCGATTTTTTTACGTTTTTGCCACTATGTTGGGAAAATGGCGGCTGATAGCGAAAAACGGACAACGGGATCAGAAAGAGCGGACAAAAATACAATAGGAAAATGGATTTTCAAAATGATTCATCGATTTTTTCTTTGAAAATTTACTACATGAAGAAAAGTCAAAATTTAGGTCGTTCCCGTACGAAACGGATTAAAAACAGATGTCTTGTTGTTAGCAGACATATTTAAAATTTTCGCGATAGCTGCGTCACGAGTTACGGACTCGATCCCGTGTATTATTATACAGTATCCGGTTTTACGTGGAATGCCATGTTAAAATATACGTGTATCAATTTTGAACTGCTCACCGACATGATATGGTCTTATTCATTGAGCGCGGTATTGAGCGGCGGGTCGAGTCAATGCTCCGGCAGTTACGCGCGGGCCAACAATAAATATATGCAGTCATATGATCCATCGAAACCTTGTACCTAATGTATTTTGATGTAAATAACTTGTACGGATGAGCAATGTGTCAATCGTTGCGGTATACCGAATTTCGATGGATCAATGACGCCATAAATTTTGACTTTAGCGCGATCGCGATTCTGACTCGCCCACGGGTTACATTCTCGAGGTCAATCTCGAATATCCGCAACATCTTCACGACGCGCATGCCGACCTACCGATCTGTCTGACGCGCGATAAAGCGCCCGGTAAGCGGCAGGATAAACTTTTGGCGACGCTGTATGATAAGAAACGTTATGTCATCCACTACTTGCCGTAACTTGCAGCAATGCACGCGCCACGGTCTTCGCGTCACGAAAATTCATCGCGTACTGTAATTCGCGCAATCTCCATGGCTTCGTGATTATATCGAATTAAATACCAAATTTAGAAAACTGCTAAAAATGATTTTGAAAAAAATTTATATAAATTAATGAATAATGTTGTTTTCGGTAAAACCATGAAGAATACATGAAATAATCATGTAGACGTCAAATTGTTAACTATATGGGATGGGTGATACGGCGCGGAGGCAATGATTGCGAAACAAAATTTTCACAGTCGAAGCGTCTTTTCAGAAAATTTGGTCGCTATCGAAATGCGTACTCGAGGTGAAATTCGACAAACCGATCTATGTTATTATAAATTTTAGGTTATTATAAAATGTGCATCCTCGACATATCCAAGACGTGCTTGTACGGATTTCACCACAAGTATATGCTACCATTATGTAGAGACACTTGTAAAATAATGTATATCGACACCGATAGACAGATAACGGTATACATCTCATATACCACATCGAGTGCGATGACGTATATGAGACGATGAAATGCGACATACATAGATTCAATACGAGCGATTATTCTGCTGATAACGTGTACGGTATTCCGCTTGCTAATAAAAAAATACCAGGTTTAATGAAGGATGAAAACAATGGCACGATAATGACGGAATTCGTCGGGCTCAGAGCGAAAATGTATGCCTTGCGAATCGATGGTAAGAAGAATACGAAGAAGATTAAGGGTGTAAAGAGTAATGTTGTAGCGCGAACGATAACGTTCGACGATTATATGCAGTGTTTGAAAGAGAAAATTGAAATGACGCGACAACAACTTGCATAAGATCCAATCTCTACGTGGTATACACTATAGCCGAGACAAAAATCGCTCTGAGTCCGTTCAACGACAAACGATACATTGTACCCGATTCTATCGAAACTCTGTCATGGGGGCATTATCAAATACCTCTATAAATATAACATTATATTATGTATTAATGGAAAAGATATATTAATAAAAGATTTTTTGTTTATGCGTATCTCATATATTTCATATTGTGTGTCTGTGTATATCTTATAATATATTCATCTTTTTTTTTATAATGTGTGTATTCATCTCTTTATTTTTTTTTTACATGAATGAAATGAATAAACTTTTGTATGAAAATTAAACTACATTGTCCTTGTGTATCCATGAATTGTGTAATCGAATCCCAGCCACTTCACATAAACCTTGTCACCTCTCCTGCGCAGTATCTTCTCTACGAGATACACGTCGGGATCCGTCGCGCGATGCAATTCGTATTCGTAAAACGCTCCCGTGATAGATTTTCCGCGATAGTTCTCGAGTAGATACGTCACGAGATTAGTACGCTGCACTTTAATGATTTTAAATACCTCGGTGGTCCAATTTGGCGTGTAACCCTTCTTGAAGACGGTCTTGTATTTGCTCACGCGTACCGAATCGCCTACTTTGAACTTTGCCGGTCCTGCAATCTTTATCACGCTGTACACCGTAGCCAAGAGTTTTTCGGTGATCGCGGGCGTAACATCGGCAGGTCGCATACCGATCGTTCGATGCTTTCGGGAGTTGTATTCTGAGACGAGACGCAGCAGCGCATCGACCCATGTAGTTTCCATTGAGCGTAAACATCTTCCACATATCGTTCTTGAGCATGCGATTGAATCGCTTGACGTTGCCTTCAACATTGAATACGTAGAGTAATGATTTATGGCGTGTCTCTTCATAAGTCGTTGCACGTCGGCGTTGTAAAATTCCTTTCCACTGTCTGTCTGTAAATTTTTCGGATGTCTCTCGCTCTCTCGAATTATCTCGGCGATTGCTTTGGCTGTCTCGCTTCCACCTTTGTTCTTGAGCGGCACGACCCACGCGTATTTACTCAACACATCGATGACGGTGAGTATGTAGTGATAGCCTCTGTTGAAACGTGAGTACGGTTGCATCTCGATGATATCAGCCTGCCACAGGTCATCGTATCCTCGAACTATGACGCGTCTTCGTGGAAAATTTCTTCTCGCTGGAGCGTGCAGTTCCTCGACGAGTCGTCGTCTTTCGGAATTGATGATATTTTCATTTTCGGATCTCATGTTTCGGCGGTGATTATCGACTGGTAATAGAACGTGCGAAGATTTAACTTTTAAGCTGCTTTCTTATCCTCTCCGTTCACTGCCGTTTCTGACTCGGTGGTATCGTCGCGTCGCAGCTCGCTTATCGCGGCCCGCAACGCCTGCACATTCGTCTCGAACGCTGTCAACCCCTCGACAAATTCCCTCTCGAACGCTGTCAACTTCTCGACAAATTCTCGCTATTGGTCCCTCAAAATTTTAACGCACTTTTCCACATATAGTTGTTAGCTGCGTCATCGTCAGCCTCTGGTTGCGCTATCTTGCACGACTTTGCGTCAAATGCCGCACCGACATGGCACAGTGCATGGTCACGCACGTAACTTCTCACTAGTGCGCTCCAGCTGTCAGTTGCATCATTTTTCCGTTCGAATAGACCAAATTTGTTGACAGGCATTTTTTCGATGCGATCGTCACCGATCGACTGGTTCGTTTCGACGATACTCGGGTTAATTTATAATGATACGTCTCATACGTACAGTCTCACGAAGTTCCTCGATGATCGACAGCATCTCATTGTCGTGAGCGTTATGACCGGCTCAATATGAAGCGTCGAGCAAACGTAGACGATCCACCAGCTCGTTGGGATCGTCCCAGTGCACGTAATCGATCGCATTGTCGTTCAACGTCATAGCGCGAGGCAATCCTTCTCCAGATTTGCTCTTGGATTCGATCGATAGTAACGGTGCGATTATATATTTGTACTTGTATCCTCTGTTACCCATTATTCGACTACGCACATCGTAATTCAACCTATATGCATTCGTCTGCAGCAGTATGTTCTTGTACCTTTGCTTATCTTCCTCCGTATAGACGCTGTCATCGGGCAATTTCTTGAAGATCAACTCATAAAGACCAAGCGTACCGATGTATCGTCTACCATCGATAATTATGTTGTCATCGTTATTCACATCAAAAATTTATTGCCGAGCATCATTCCATTGTTACTCATACGAACACCGTACACGGTATCTAAACCGCTTTTTCCATCGTCGCTCAGAACAGCCTCGATGTACTTTTGGCTCGGCGGACCCAGGTTACCAAGCAACGCTTCTCGTCCCTTCGGCGTTTTCAGCTGCTTTCGAACGGTCGTCACGAGCGAATCGTCCGTGGTCTCGAAAACATTCTCGCTCGGTCTCGGTCGGTTCTACAGCTGTTACCATCGCAGGCTGTATCGTGATACGCCCAGCGGAGACTCAAATCGATAAGATTTATGCGGCGTCGATGCGGCGCGATCCAACGATCGTTTTCTCTTTGTCTTATTCAATCCTCCTCGCGCGGATTCAATCCTTCTGGACGGGTAACGTTTCGTTTTCATCGTCGTCGTCACGCGACTCGACTTTTATCGCGCGCGTGCCAAAATTTTCGATCATTTTTTGCAATGGCTCGATAATTGGCTTGAAATGTGTCTTCATCGCGAAAGCACGAGAGCTTTTAAAAAGAAACAACTTTTGTTTGAAAAAAAAATTAATATCGGTTGGAAATAACAAGATAGTTACAAATATTCAAAGTGCCTGCCACCTTCGTGGAGACATCTTTCTATCCATTGTCTCACACTTTTAACGGCCTTTAAGACTTCTTCAGGATTTAAAGAATGACAAGCTTCCTAAATCCGTCGTTTTATATCTTCTTTTGTTGTTGGTCGTTGTTGATAAATTATGTTTTTTATCCTTCCCCGAAAGTAAAAATCTAATGGCGTCAAATCAGGTGATCGAGTAAGCCAAACTATAGGAGCACCGTTGTGTAGCTCAATCCGGTATCTCTTCCAATTCTTCTCATAGAGTCTTGAGGGTTTAAATTGATTGTAGCGATGACATCGGATGCTCTTTCATCCCTCACTCGACGTGTAATTTGCTTATTACAGCGCTCGGAATGTTTTGCCCTTTTCAGCCCGATTTCTAAAGGCGACGCCTACTGCTCCCCTTCCACAGCGCGCGATCGGCGCTCGAAGGTCAGCGGCCAAGCGCCGATAGCGCGCGTGACGTGTCTCAGGAGCGTGCGTGTGTGATTGGGCCCATATTTATTAAATTGTCACAAAACTTTTGCTAAGGGTGACTGAAACCAAGTTCCGATTAAACTAATCGCCGATTAATTCCGTTGTGACTAAATAGCTATTGGCTTATACAGTGAAATTGACCAATAGCTATGCTGGTCACAACGGAATTAATTGACGATTAGGTTAATCGGAACTAGTTTCAATCACCCTAAATGATTATTATATTTATAAATGATTTAAACTTAAAAAAAAATGTTATTAAACAAAAGATTTTATAACAATTTAATAGATATGGACCATGTCACACATGGACGCTCCTGAGACATATCACGCGCGCGATCGGCGCTCGGCCGCTGACCGTCAAGCGGCGATCGCGCGCTGTGGAAGGGGAACAGTAGGCGTCGCCTTCAGAAATCGGGCTGAAAAGAGCAAAACATTCCGAGCGCTGGCTTATTACGATTATGATGAGGCTGTACTTGACCAGTTGTACGAACACGAGTTACTAATCGTTGAAAAATTTTACGTGATTGATGTTGCCGATCGGAATATCGCTCGGCCTAAAGACGCTCAGCAGCCAAATAATTTTGATGACACTCTCCCAGAACCATTAACATTTCATATGCTTCTTCATTTGAAAAAGACATTTTCACCAACAATCACTACGCGATAGATACGTGCGCCACGTGTACTGTGTGAGAGACAAAGTCACGCACAGAGACAAATCGTTCGTATTATAAGTCTGGCTCATGTTTATTTATGTTTACTCCGTATCACAAGTCTAACTCGTGTTTATGTTTATGTGTCATGTGTCTATCATGTGTTGCCATTCTTTAACTTCTGCTCAAATTCTGATAACTCCATTAAAGTACTTGCAGGCACTTTGAACATTCGTACCTATTTTGTTATTTTCAACCATATTAAATTTTTGGTAAATATTGACAAAAACGGAGGCATCTCCAATCAGCTTGACTTTGACATATGTTGTCAAAGTCACCCCCCTGAGTAACATCCAAGAGGTTTTAGTCGTCGCTCGTTGTTTATTAACAAAATGTATATTATATGTAAATAAATGTATAAATTTTCAAACACTGTATATATTTTATGAGTAGTTGTGAGTTTAAATAATAACGCGTGGGCGGGGGAGGGGCTCCCCGCTTTATCCTAACTCTACCCAATCCCTTAACTAGATAATAAACTAAGTATTCAACGCCTAATTAGATGCAAAATTTTTGTTGTTAACCTATGTGGAAGTTGTGAGTTTGAATAATAACGCTTGGACAGGGTGCACATAGGTTTGCAACTTTCCACGCGAAGCTACTCCCACCTCACTCGCCCCATGTGTCGGGGCGAAGCTAGGTCCACAATTGGTTCCACATGGGTTTGCAACATTCAAACTCACAACTTCCCCATAAGTTAACAATAAAAATTTTGCATCTAATTAGGCGTGGATACTTAATTTATTATCTAATTAAGGGATTGGGTAGGGTTAGGATAAAGCGGGGAGCCCCTCCCCCGCCCACGCGTTATTATTTAAACTCACAACTTTTACATAGGTTTATAATAAAACTTAAATTTTAGCCCCTCTCCCGCCCACATGTTATTATTTTCATATCCTCATGTCCATTCATATGTCCTTGCTAAAGATCAACAAAGCAATTTTTTTGTCAACATCATTATTATTTAAACTCACGCGTTATTATTTAAACTCACAACTACTCATAAAATATATACAGTGTTTGAAAATTTATATATATTTGGTAAAAATGATTTTGTTAATAACTTTATAATAAACAACGAATGCTAAAACCTCTTGGAGGTTACTCAGAGAGGTGACCTTGACAACATATGTCAAGGTCAAACTGATCGGTGATGCCTCCATTTTTATTAATAATTACCAATTTTTTTTTTAAACAAAAGTCGTTTCTTTTCAAAAGCTTTATTCAATGATACCCATTTTATCCCATGTTGCCATTTAAAATTCAGATGTTCCTAGTTTCTAGTATTTCCAGCGATTTTCTCGAATTGAAAGTACCATTATTAGAAATTTCAGATAGGCTTTATAATGAAAATGCTCTTCCCAACTTCCTAGCATTATCCCTTTTCAAAATAAAACGGGTGATCTGAAACACCCTGTATAAGAAAATATTGTACAAGAGGCAATTATTAAAGGTGGCGCAACTAAAAAGAAATAATGTAATACTACTTACAGCGCGGCGCTTATAGCACAAGGATATTATCTCGTTTTTTGAAAAATTGAATCGTGGAACCCATACATTAATATATATGGATGGATTTGGCTCTCAATATTCTTTAATTTTTGTTCTTACAAAATTTTTTAATTTTGCAAAATAAGAAGTGGGGGTGGGGGTAAATAAAAAATTTAACATTTTTGAAAAATGTAAATATACAGTTGTATAGAGTATAAAATACCGTAAAACTTTTATATAAAATATTTTTTCATATACCCCATATTTTCAAAGATATTCGTAAAAAACGAAAAAATCCATTATCCTCGAGGGGTTGTTTCAACCCCTAAACATACGCCGCTAAAAAATATAAGAGTCTAATATTGTTTGATGCTCTACAACATATCCAAAGCTCATTGAAATCGGTGAGGGACATTTCCGACGGTTCCCTTGTGAGAGCGTCGACCTGTCATGCTCCTGCCTGGCCGATGCTCTATGGTGTAATCAAATTCGCCTAGCAGCAACTCTCTTACGCACAGATTTTTTTTTGCCATGGTCAACGTAAACGCTCTGCAATCGGTTACAATTTTAAATTGGATATGTAATAAATATACACGGAATCGCTTGAGCGCTCTAACTATCGCGAGAACTTTTAGCTCATAACTTGAGTCTTTTTCTTCTGCCGGGGTCGTCTTGCCACTCGCGTAATATAATTACCGGATGTAATTGTCGGTCTACATTTTTCTGGAAAANAATCGCTTCATAGCGTGTTTTGACGCGTCTGTATACAATTCGGTCTCCGCGCTAACGCGATACAAATTCAAGACTGGTCGCCCGCTAAGTACAGCTTTTAATTGTGTAAACGCATTCATTTCTGCTGCACCGAACTGGAATTTAACATTGGCCTTCAGTAAATTTGACAGCGGGCGTAAAATTTTTATATAAAACATTTTGTTTAATTTATGAGATATTTCGAGAAAAGCAAAAAATGTCTCTACTTTGGAAGGGTTGTTTCACCCTCTTAGCTCAAAATTGGGAACCAAACTGACAATTCTGACTTCGGATTCGGACTCAGCGGGTCAAAATACATAGGAATATACTAGTCTGGTATGAGGACCGAACCACTTTTTTTTGTGTGGCTGTGTTATTAGTCCGGCTTGACTCGCCGTCGTCAAAACAGTTTCGAGGTTTTTCAACCCATCATCATCTTTCGAGAGCACAATCAAATCGTCCATAATATATAAGTACGCAATTTTTTCTTTAATTAAATCTTTAAATACCGCGTTAACGAACCTCTGAAAGACCGATGGCGAATTACAGAGACCAAACGGCACACGCAAAAATTCGTATTGGCCAGGAACGACGTATATTTTACGCTTGTTTCGCTTACACGCACATGGAAAAATCCATTTTTCAAGTCATGCGTACTAAACAATTTCGAGCTCTGCAACTGATCGAGCTGGTCTTCGATCAGTGGGTATCGATCTTTTATTATTTTTTTATTAAGTAACCTGTAATCTACACAGAGTCTATGAGAACTGTCTTTCTTTTTGACGAGTACAACGGGACTTGCAAAATCAGATACGGAAGGTCGTATTATGTCCTGCTTTTTTCATTCATCTATCTGCGCGTTAACAATGGGCACATTCAGTAGAAAAAGCTGCTTAGTGAGCGCTTTGTGATTCTTTGATACGATTGGTTTCTACACTTAGATCCAATAAAGAACCAAAGGTAAAAGCCAATCGTATTAAAGAATCACAAAGCGCTCACTGAGCAGCTTTGTCTGCTGAACGTGCCCAATGTTCTTTTCCGCCTGCGATAATTATCTCGCCCTCTGATACACCAGCTCATCGTTCTCCAAAATAATCGTCATCTTAACGTCGGTATCAATAACTTTATTCGGTTTATAATTCTCTATTAGTGTTGTAACGGCGTGTCTATGCTTACTCTGCGCGTGTGGTATATCTAATTTATTCGCCTCGCATGTCTCTTCTACGTCGATCTGAAATACACTTGCCAAGTCTTCGGTTTTTAGCTCTATCGGACTAATCGTTATCGCGCCTTGCTTGACGTTCATTTCTACCGTATCTAAGAAATCATTGCCAATAAGCAGTTTTTGCCGTGATACTGAATTCGAGACAACTCGTATAAGAATTGGATAAGCATGTCCGTCAATTGTAATACGCGTTTGAAACTGTCCCAACACGGTTATCTCGCAGGATCCGATACCCGAAAATCGAGTCTCACTCGCCTGGAAACGGGGCGAGCTCTAATGTATTCGTCCGCACGCATCAACGAGATATCGCTGCCAGTATCGATAAGCGCCTCTATTTTCACACTATCTATTATAACGTCTTTTGTATATTTTCTGCGTGAAGAATGCTCTAGACGCAAGAGTTGTTCAATGTATCGCTCTTTTTCGGACATTCCGCTGATATATGCCCAAATTCGCTACATTTAAAACATTTAATATCAAGGCTTTTCGACGGACAGTCGGCTCTAACGTGATCGCGCATACCGCAATTATAGCAGCGTTTAATGTCTGACATTGTTTCTTCTTCCCACTGTTGTTATTGCTTTCTCTCTCGCTCCGATTTGCCCTGTTATCTCGCTCGCTCACTGCCGGTTTTCCATTTCGTTTCCGATTCGAAATCACGTGTTAATCTTGCAATGTCTCCGCTTCAAACGCTTCCAATAGCTCTAATTTTTGAAGCATTGAATATGTGCTTGGTTACGTAGCACATTATCCAATATACCATCTATGACATGCTCTATCATTTCATCGTCCTCGATCGGAACAAGATTACCCATGATCACCTTTTCATGGATATATTCGTGAAACATTTCGTCTCTTTTCTAAACGCGCGCCTCGAACTTTCTCCGGATCGACAATTTACTCTGTTGGTTGCCAAACATCGTTCTCAACTCCGAAACAAGAGCATCGAAAGTCATACTAATAAATTCAGGCTTTGAGCGGAACCACTCGAGAGCCTTTTTCTTAAGTCTCATTCCAATTATAGTGGAGAACTTTGAAAAATTTTGTCCGTAACTGTTGTAGACGATTGAAGTGACAGAGTCCAAACTCTTTAAAGTATAAACTATGATTATTAATTAGCTTTTTCAAGTAGTTCAAGATGACGGATGCAAAAGTTCTCTACTATAAAAAGTCAATAGTCAATGAAAAAATTTATATCAACTTTGAGCCGACATATTTAATTTGCGATTGAAAATTTTGGAATTTTGACTCCAGAATTTAAAAGAGCAACTCTTTTTACGTAAAAAAGCACATTTTGTTATAAGTTTTCATATGATTTTATCACTTTTCTGAGCCAAAAACCAATCGATTGTAAAATGTCTGCTTTGGAAGTAATGGGTTAAGATCTTCATATATTCGTCGTTTAATCGTTATGTCGTTCTTAAGAGTTCCACCTGTCGTTGCCACGTATCGAAAGTGCTGGAATTGCCGTCGAAATCCGCCAACAGATCCGCGATCGGCGTCAGATTTAATCGGAGTGGGTGCGGGATTTAATGGGTGCGGAGATGCGGGCACGTTATTACCGCCCCTCACGATCGCCTCCGCTCACAATCCCCGAAACTATCTCGACACCCGCGCAACAAAGCAATCTCGCGACGGGCAAATTCAAGCTCACGTTCCGCGATTTCTTTTTCGTGTCTATGAATCTCGATTTCTCGCTGATGCGCGAATCTTTCGCGATCATCCTCACCAGAATTGTCGTCAGCGGTACTGTCCATCCGTTCGCTCATCCATTCGCTTGATGGATCCGCCTTCGTCAAGCGAGCAACAAGTTCGGCCTTTGTCCCAGCGCTAGACAACCCGCGGGCCCTCGCAAGCCCCTTGACCTGCACGCTGAAAGTGAGAGGATCCTTTCAGATTCCGCCGCTACAAGTGCACACACGTCGTCCATCTGCATGCGCAATGATCGTCACCAACCATCTCGTCAATGCACGTGCAGACACCGTCTACCCCCCTCCCCCTACACACATACACACACACACACACACACACACACACACACACACA
>JAJVSH010000151.1:192731-223230 GCA_021460005.1 Tetramorium alpestre | reverse complement strand
TATTATTAAGTATTTATTTTATATCACATAATTGAATTTTATATTATATCAGAATGGTAAAATTCAATTTCTCTTTATTCTCCGCCCGATTTTTGATCTGATCTTATGTTCCACGGTCGGTAAAGCAGATTGCCCCTGCCAATAGGAAGATAGGCAACCCGACTTACTGATGTATGTGTTGCAGAAGCATCCTGTACATACTTGTTTCAACGAAAATCTCGGCGTTCTATTTCAAATATGGTCCTATTGTTTTGAAAGAAGTTTTATATCCCGAAATATATAATCATTTTTTATTATTTCACGTAGCTTTCCGAATTTTATGCTCAAAAATTTTTGCATAAAAATACAAGATTGTTCAATCTTATTTAAAAATATATTTTTTACAATTACGAAATTTTTATGGTGAAAAACCTCAGATTCTAAATGCACATTACCTTTTACATATAATTAACGATGTTTGGATAAATAAATGCACTCTTAACTAAAGAACAATGTCCAAAAGTGCCCGTCATGAAAATGCATGAAATTAGTCTATTTTTTTTTGGATCTGCTAAGCGTGAATATGACACTTAAAATTGTTCAAAATTTGAAGAACTTTGTGAAAATGCATGTTTTCTACATAAAAATAACGTTTTAAGGAAGATGTTACCGCACAACATTTTGGACATTTTTTCTTGCTTCTGAAAGAGTGGTAAGTCATTTTGATAGGTTTTTTCTGTAGATTACGAATTTGAAAACAAAAGTGTTCCACTACATCACGTTTTTGAGAGAAGAAAGTTTAAGAAGTAAAAAATTTTTAGCCGTTTTTGAAGTAATGTAGCCAACAAACCTGATATACTAGAGACTTCCATGACGACTTAAAATAAAGCTTGAATTTTAAACTATAATTTTACATAGAAACCGGAAACCGAGATTTTTTGTGCAACAGATATTTTTCACCTGAAGTTACCACCGGAAGTCTTATACAGCTATTCCCTACTCTAACTCTCACTGTGCCAACGTTTCAAAAAAACGTTTATATTTTTATAAAATAAATTCCTATATAATTGTAACATTAGTGAGAATGATCTTAGCACAATTGTAACGTTGGATTTGTGAAATTGATGCTCGCGGGATTGCTCGGATTGCTTGGAAATCCAAGGCGTAGTGGGTACTTATCGAATAAGAAGGCGGTGCGATTTAAGGGGACATTGCCAACCTTTTACCAAATTTTTTTCTTTTTTCCTTTGTTTTTATTATACATTGAAAGTAAAAAAAATTTTAGTTATATAATTCGTTGAAAATTGCGCTTTGTGAACGTCTTTGAAAATTGGTTTGCACGCCTGCTGGTTGGTAACTTTTCTCAGTTGTTAATGATTTGAAACAAATAAAAGTAAGAAATTATGAAAATATATTAAATATATTAAATTCTTTAGAGCTTATACCTATTTTTTTGTCAAAAAATTAAAAATTAACAAAATGGCGACCATTTTTAAGAAACGTCAATTTTTTTCCTCTTTGTTTTTCAAACTTTGACACGCTCGAGAAAATAGTTAATTTATGAAAAATTATTTGAATTTAGGTATAGAGTAATAAACCGTGACGTACTGTAACAAATGACATTAGTGAATGTGTTACTGTTCACCATTGCTGCGCCAATATTGTTGATGACGCAGAATGGTCAGCCAAAGACATATGCCTTTCTTCGAACCAGTCTCTACATACTCTTTCAACCACAGAAACACTCCGCCCCACTCGCCTGATAATATCACGGAAAGAAGCAATTGAATTCTTTCATGCCAATAATGCGTCCTTTGTCAAAGTCTGATGTGTTTATACGGTTGTCTTACACGACGTAAAGATATCCTTACTTGCTACTGAACAAGGACTACAATTCCTATCTAGCCACGATACGCCTATAAAAGAATCAAAGATAATTTATATATGAATACGTTTTAAGCTTTCATTTGCATAGCTTCGGAATTTATGTACCAATAAGGCTGAAATGCTAATCATTTGTTCTGTATTGTCTACTTTAAATAACCTTAAAAAGTAAAAATTATAGCATTCCTACTAGGTGTTCTGTTTTTTAAGGGGTAATACCACTGTAAAAATGTAAAATAAAGCGGTTTTTGCGATTTTTTTGGATGGAAGGAAAAGTAAGAGGATAATAATATTCAAGGATGTTATTAACCATGTCTTTAAGTGTTAAAAAAAAATATTTATTCAAAAATAGTACAAAATGGCGACGCTGGAGCCATTCTCGCGAGGCATGTTGAATTTGAGGCGCTCTGCGATACGCAGTGTAACTGACGCAAATTTAAATCTGGAAAAAACAAAAAATGTTCTTTTAATCTACATAAGTATAGTTAGAGAAATACGTAGGGGATTTTGAAAACATTAATTTTTGTGTGATTGGCGAGCATTTGAAGTAAAAAGTTCAATTTTTATGAATAGAATGAAAATTGTTGGAATTACCCTTACGAAAATAACACCCATATTTTTAGTATTAAACGCTGAAAAATAACACCGAAACTGACATCAAAACAAACACTTAAATTAGGTGTAATTTCAGATCCCCAAAAGGGTATTTACACCAATTACGGAGTAATACTCAATGGGTATTACACCAATTACGAGGTAACACCTAATGGGTGTTACATCAATTATGGGGTAACACCCAATGAGTGTTACACCGTCATATATCCATAGTGTATCCATAATACACCAAAAATTCACTCTTACGCATTGTTTATTGTAATGTTTATTGAATATTTATATTTTAATGCAGTATACATATTTAATAATCAATACTGGAGACAATTATTGCTAATATATTAATACTCTATAAATCAACTAATAATATATTTTACAAAGATACTATAGAATTATAAGTAATATATATGTATAACACTATATATTATAGTGGCTGCGATTGGCGGCAGTCCATTTGAAAAATAGGCATTTTTTTCTTGAAAATTGTCAAAATATTTAGACAACAGATAAGGTCGACTCTTCATATTCAGCTGTTTCTGATTTACTTCTAGTGCTCGCAAGACTTACAGTACTTCGACTTCACTTCAACGTCGACGATTTTGCCTGTGAACCATCCAATCAATGACGTGATTCCGAAAAGTGATGAAAATCCACGTTTCCTCCACGAATCATCACTGGAAACAGTTATCCCTGCAAATAGTCCATTTTCTTCACTTTTCTTTTTCTCTTCTTTTGTTGCTTTCTTCATACTAGCTTCTCATACGGTTGCCGTTGCGATCGAAATCATATCCACTAATCTGTCGTAAAAAGATTGAAATATCGGTCGTAGTAATTCCATGAATGCACAAAACTTGATTATTCCACGTAGTCCCACTCCTAATTGTCGCATTGCCAGCACGATTCGACGGTTAATTTCATATCCATTTCGTATAAATGTACTACTTGGAATGTCAACTCTTGGGCAATTCGGACAAGAGATGACTATTTTGAAGCCTAAACCCCGAGGATTTGTTTCATGAAACTTTATGTCTGAATCGCACGTTTTACATTTCACGTGTTGCAAAATGGCAGAAAAAACGGCAAAAAAAGTTTATGATTCTATAGCCAAATATATCACATTTTACATCGAAATCTTAATCACCAACTTTTAATTTCTTGATAGAAGCACTGACTTCTATCGAATCGCTCTCAGCCTCAAATCTATTTCTATATCTATTCAACGGTCATCTCGCTGACACACTGCTCCGACGCCGCGTTGGATACGATGTTTTCGTATCTTTCTTGCCCGTGAACACTTTTCTGTCACTCATTGTAACTCATAAGAACTTTAAGGCTACAAATAAACTGTCAAAACTCAGCACTACACACAAAAATCATGATTTCAAGCGAGGAAATGATGTCCTTTCTGTAGATATACTGACACTATACTAACTACTTTCATTTGAAAATGCTTCTAACTGAACACAAACTCCTCCTAACGACATCTATTAGTGTATTAGAGAAGTTAGAAATCAAAAGGTAAGTCATTAGGCTGTAATTACCCTTCCAGCAAGTATCTATGTGCCGCAGGTAGCAGGAGCAATCCGACACGTTTGGGAAAGAGCTCGAAATTTCGAAGAAAAAAGTTTTGTACAGGTATAAAACTTTTTTCCCCTTATTCTAGAAGGTTCAAAGCATCTTTTAAGTCAAAAAAAATCGATTTTCTGAAAATTCTACAGTGGTGTTACCCCTTAAGAACAGTAGTGTGTAAACAAGTTAATATTTTATTAAATATTACTATTATTTATATTATTATTTATTTTTTTTAGAAATTATATGGGCTTGGAAAGAAAACTCATACGCGATTTAGAAAATTCATTTCAGATACCTAAACAACAGTTTATTAAAAATTTTAGAATAACTAAACATATAGGGTGTTCCAGAATTGTTGTACAAAATTTCGTGAGCCGGTAGAGCGGACGAAACTCAATAGAAAAGTCCTCTACCATTTTACAATTTTCGCAATAGTTAACGAGATATTAATGATTAAAAATAGCCGTATTAGCTCGACCCTCCGCCGAATACAAGCGCGCGGCGAGATACGACCGCCTAGCGTTATTGTTACCAAGATCGCGTATGGAGGAGTTGTTTACTACACATGGCAATGCCTAAAAGAGGCGATTTTGAACTGCGATTGTTCCCCTGTTTTTTGCCATTTATAGAAAATAACTCTTCGCGATCTTGGAAATAATGACGCTGGGCGGTCGTATCTCGCCGCACGCTTGTATTCGGCGGAGGCTAATACGGCGATTTTTAATCATTAATATCTCGTTAACTATTGCGCAAATTGCAAAATGGTAGAGGACTTTTCTATTCAGTTTTGTCCGCTCTGCCGGCTCACGAAATTTTGTACAACAATTGTGGGACACGCTGTATATCTCATAACTTACAAGGGAACATCGCGAAGTATCAAATTCAGATATTAATGAAACTTGGCATAAATGTAGAGGGGGTGAACACATGAATTTAGCAATTTTTAGTTGGTGCTAAAAAAAGTTTAAAGGGGTGAAACCACCCTTCAAAAGTAGAGATATTTTTGCTTTTTTCGATATATCTCGTAAACTAAACAAAATATTAAAAAATATTTTATATAAAAGTTTTACAGTAAAAATATCTCTATTTAACTACGCTATTCATTTTTGAAAAAAAAATTTTTTTTCAAAAATTCACCTTTTATACTCTCTCTATGCTGATTATTTATTGCATTAAAATTTCAATTTTAATTAAACTTTACATAAATGTACAAGGGATAAATACATGAATTTAGAAATTTTCAGTTAGTTACTCTCTCTATGCTGATTATTTATTGCATTAAAATTTCAATTTTAATTAAACTTTACATAAATGTATAAGAGATAAATATATGAATTTAGAAATTTTCAGTTAGTGCCCAAACAAAGACAGAGACGTTTTTGTCTTTTTTTCTCGATATATCTTGTAAACTAAACGATATATAAAGATATTTTATAATAAAATTTTACATTTTTTTACATTTTAAATATCTTTATTTAATTGCATTGTTTATTTATTAAAAAATTTCTTTAATGTTACATCTTTATGCTTAAGATTTTTTAATTTATGCTTAAGAAATTTTTTAATAAACAGTGCGATTAAATAGAGATATTTAAAATGTAAAAAAAATGTAAAATTTTTTTATTTAGAAAACACTTATATATCGTTTAATTTACGAGATATATCGAGAAAAAAGACAAAAACGTCTCTCTCTTTGTTTGGACACTAACTGAAAATTTCTAAATTCATGTATTTATCCCTTATACATTTATGTAAAGTTTAATTAAAATTGAAATTTTAATGCAATAAATAATCAGCATAGAGTATAAAGGGTAAATTTTTGAAAAAAAAATTTTTTTTTCAAAAATGAATAGCGTATAGTTAAATAGAGGTATAACTTTTATATAAAACATTTTTTTATATTTTGCTTATTATAGTTTACGAGATATATCGAAAAAAGCAAAAATGTCTCTACTTTTGAAGAATAGTTTCATCTTTAAATCGTTTTTTAGCACCAACTAAAAATTACTAAATTCATGTGTTCACCCCCTCTACATTTATGCCAAGTTTCATTAATATCTAAATTTGACATTTCGCGATGTTCCCTTGTTAGTAATTCAGTTAAGACCACATAGTGCACCTGAAATAAGAGGATCAAGAATATCTTTTTATTTAAGAATGTTGGTCACATTATACTTTAAGCAATAAATCATAAAAAACAACAATAGGTGGTCATAACTTTAATTGTGTAAGCCAATCTGTTAGTAGATCGATATCCGAAATATGTATATTAAAAACAAGGCATTTAATGCCGCAATATATCAAGTTTCCAATAACACCCGCTAAAAAATATAATACAAAAGAAGGATTTTTTCTGAAATGACAAATGAGAGATATCCTTGGTGCTATAGATAGGACGCATGTTGAAATTAACGCACCGTCTGTTAACGATCTTGAGCATCCATCTTCATATATATCAATAGAAAAGGGAAACATTCAATTATGTTAATATGTGATGCAAATAATATAATTATCAGTATTAATATAAAATATCTCGGGTCTGTTCATGATGCTGCTATATATGGCAAGTATCAGATATAAGAAATTATTTAAGAACTTGCTATTATAATAGAGATCGTGCATCATTTCTTATTGGTGATAATGGATATGGTCAAAAACCTTGGCTTTTAACTCCATGTACCAATTTTGAAGAAGGGTCTCCTGAAGAACAATACAATATGATACATAAAAGTGCAAGAAACATTATCGAAAGAACTAACTAAAATCAAGGAATACTAAAATCAAGATTTCGCTGTCTTTTGAGACATCGTGTTTTGAATTATCATCCTGCTAAAGCTGCATATATAATATATTCACGTGCAGTATTTCACAATATAGCAACAAAAACCAAGTTAGAGTTAAATGATTATGATGAAATTAATGATGAAATTGAGAAAAATTATGAATTTGCTGGTCCCAAGCTTGTTGTAAATGAAGATATACATGCAGGAGGTAGAGCACGTAATTTATACGTCCAACAAAATATTTTGTATTTATATATTTTATTTAAGCTTGAAAACTTATAATTATAATAAAAAATTATATATTAAAAATTGTATGACAATTTACTTTTGTTTAACTTAATAAAAATTATCATTTTATTAACCTAAAATCTATTTGTAAAAATAAAAATATAAATAAAAAAGGATTATTAATTAATTATTATTAATTCTTAAAATTAATATATAAACAAGAAATTAGGATGTAAGTATTTAAATTTGGCCATTTCAAATTTCATTAGTTAATCTCATAGTTCCTCATTTTTTTATGTTTTCTGTTTTTAATTTTATTTGTTTTTCTTTTATTTTAATTTTTCTTTCTTCATTTTCGATATATTTTTTTTTTAAATATTCTCATGTAAATTGGTATTAGATGACATTTGTTTTTCATAAATATTTAATAAACTAGAAGCTGTTTCACTTAAATTTTTTTATTTTTGCGTAAATTGTCTTTCTTTCAGTTTACTGGACTTTTGTGCTGTGTTAATTTTTTTAATAGATTTATTAGTAGTATATTTATTACTTTTATTATTGATAACATCTGTAATATCAATTATAATATTATTATTCTCAAGAATACTGTCATTTGCAGTTATTTCTTCTGCATTCGAACATATTGCACTTGATTCTATAACTTCGGTTGGTATTATGACAGTAGTGGTTGAATTTGTAATTGAGCATGGAGTTTCATGTAATTCAGTGATTTCATTAGGAGTTTCAATATTATTTATAGTAGTTGGAATTATGTGCTGTAATCCTCCACTTTCTTCCACCAAATTCGATCCTGTCACTGTGACATTTCCCCAAATAGAAAGTCCACGTTCTTCCAAATCCATTAATTGTAGTTTAGAAGATTCCAGACCTTCTCCAATTATATTTAAATTTTCTTTTATTTTTCGAAATTTTGCTCTTGTTGAGTTTTTTCAATCATTAAATCTCTAAAATATTAATAATAATAATTATTACTTAATTAAATTTTTAGTTAGCCTGTAAATAAGAAATAAAAATAGTGTGTGATTACGTATATTTATCATATCCATTGTTGGAAGATTATGATAAATATACATATATCTTATAGTTACAAAATTTTTATTTACCTTTTTCCAATCTTCCACAGACAAACATGCTCCATTTCCACTAATATTTAATTTTTAAACCAAGTCTTCCCGCTTTTTTATATATAATTTTCTCCAACTGTTGGATTCATAGTGCCACGGAGGATGTAATCCTGTTAATGTAGTACTTAAATATATTTCATATTGTTTCCTTGTTGTATTAATAGCTCTCTTTTTCTTTTCCGTTTGAGTCCATTTTTGTATTATAGTTTATTAGGTTAGTGTCATAAATAATTTAATAAAAGTTTGAATTATAAAATTTTTTACAAATTTACTCACTTAGTAATTAAATTTTCTTTATCCATATTTTAAAACAACTTTTTGACGGAATTTGATGTCTTAATCAACAGATTGAATACAGTCGAAAATACTTTACTTACAGAAAATACTATTTACATAGAACAAGGTTATAAAGATTGTCATAGAATATCAAATATTTTATATTTACAAAGCTCTGTATCTTCCATACTTACAGTGCAATGTTAACTACATAGTTTATTGTGATACGTGTTACAGAGATAGACCCAATAATTTATATGTATAGTCTTTTTTTACAGAATAGACTCAATAATTTATATACAGTCTTTTTTTAGCGTATAACAAATATGTAATCAAAAATTGTTTAGCTCTAAACTTTTACATGCCACTACAGATAATCATTTGGGTTCAAAAATAATTTGTTTAGATAGATAATTTCGCAATATCAAACTAGATTTATCTATGTATTTGCAATATATCGATTCGTACAGTATTATTTGAAACTCAAAAAATAAAATTTAATTGTTAGATTTGACTTTGATTCATAAGTACCTATTACTTATGAATATATAATTACGTTCTTACAATTAGTGTCTTCTGCGTAAACGTACTTCTACTGCGTATAAGCTAAATGATGCGCCATATGAGCAACGACGCAAGAGGAATCAATTCCGCCAGGAAGCAATTGCATATGAATAAATTTTCATTGTCGTAAATACCAAAATAATAAATAGTAAATCTTAAAAAAAAGATATATTCTCGAAAAATATGTAGTCGATTAAACAAGTTAAAGACGAAATATTTGGACTTAAACAAAGAGAATACTTTAAATAAGAATTGAAAATTATTATTTTACGATTACTTTTCATAATTGATGTCCACTGCTTTCCTTTTGCTGCTTACTGTTTTAGCATCCCGCAGGGTGGATTGATCCGCAATCCCTTGGCCTGAATGAACTTACAGACTCAAGTTTATTACTATGAACATCCATACGTGACATACACACACGCATACGCACACGCCCACGCCCACGCCCACGCACACGCACACGCATGTATCTATTCAATATATCATCCTCGTATTTACCGTTGGCCTATTGAATCCGATTGAAGGAGGAGGAGAAGAGTCAATATCATTAGAAGAAGACACGTTTTAACAACAAGCATTTAAGTACGTATAGCAATAAGGCACGCAATGTTTATCATATTCTATTTAAAAAATGGTCATACAACAAAATCGATATCTTTCACAATCAGATATACCTCTATTGCCAAGATCTTCGTTGAAAGTTTTTAAAATTTCTATTTTATTTGTAATTACAAAACTAAGTTTTTTAAAGAAACGACGCGTCAACGAGAGCCTTGACAGCATTCAGGAAAGTAATTCTATCGCAGTTATATAATCGTTCCCGAGACAAAGAGCGTTGGTGCGCCTTACATTACGCATCCGGCGACTCCTCGTTAGAGCGACGACAATGGATGTCATTTACAAAAGTTGACTTGAAAGTTGCAACTAATTCTTAACTCTGTTTTAAAAAAAACTTAACAAAACTTGCAATTTTTATTATCTTTACGTAACATTTTGAATTAAAAAATGGCTCATTTATAAGAGACTCGAAATATACAAATCACAGTATAATTTTTATTTTTTTTTATTAAATTCTTTCTCTCGTGCATATACAAAATTATGTATTTAAAACTTTATTTATCAATGCATGAGAAATGAGTTTTACCTAAAACAAGATTCTTGCATTCACGAATTAGATCTACCTATGTATGTATGTGTATGTATATAAACAAACAACAAATGTGTCAGTTCAATTGAGGATTCTCAATACGGATATATAAAATAGGATAATGTCGGAGTTACGTAAAAGAGATTCAATTGCTAATAAGATTAATTTTAATCTTTATAAAATCTTGTAAAAGAATAAACATTTGTCATAAAGTTATGAGTAATCAATAACGTAGGAGAAGTTTTAGGTCTTTATTCCTTACGTGAATAAGATCATAAAATTATTATCAGCGCGATAATTTTAATAGTTGAATTTAATAGTTGAGTTTAATAGTTGAAATCAGTTGAATTTGTCATTACGATGGAAATGGAAATGAAAGACTAAGATAAACTTAAATTGTATCATGAATGTACAGCTCATGTGTCCGTAAACGGCATCGCACTGCACCGTATTGCGGTATTTTTACCCTTGACAACCAGAGTTTCATAGCGACCAGCTGTTCGTGATCGTTACCGCATCTCTAATTTTAATATAGCTGTCACCAGTCCAATATCCAATTATAAAACAATTGATACGTTTAATCTTAATAAATTCTTGTCGAATACAACTTGTTATCCAAATAGCACAGAGTATCCAAAAAGAATTCTTTTTGAATTCCTAAGTTATGAAATAAACTCTTTATCCATTCCAATTTCTATTTCGAAAACATTTTTAACAGTTCAAAAGGAATATGCTTTTATATCAATTCTTTTTCGGATACAAAAGAAATTTCATAAAAAATCAAAAGAGACATTTCTATGAAATTCTTTTTACTATAGAAAAGAATTCTTTTTTAATTTATTTTGAATAAATTACACTAATTCATAAAGAATTTTAAGAAATCCTGTACTATTTAAGTAATTAAGGTTGAATAACATAAAATCCTCTCTCAGCATTAACCCTAGAACCGTGGGGGATAATTCAAGTCCCCCAAAATTCTTTTTTTCTTCACTATTTTCGCAATTCTTAATCTTTTTCGCTGAAATTTTGGCTATGTGACTATTTTGTAGCATAAATTGTTAAATTATTTTATCAAATTGTTACAACATTTATTAATAAAATGATGGAGTGAAAAAATTTCTAAAGATTTGTCTAGGACTGTCTGTAATTCTTGTAGAACATCATGAAAATTTATATAATTGCTATAATAACTTAAAGAAAGATTATTATTTATGATTCTATACTTAAATATGCAAAAATAAAAATGGCGTATTCAATGTTGTGGTCGTACATGTCGAATGTCTATTCTTTTCAATCAATTTCCATCAAACTTTATATATGAGAATTTTCAAGGTCTCTGATTCGTTTGTTGTCAGAATATCGAAATTCAAAATGGCGGATCCAATATGGCGAACAATAATGATGAATTTTTATTTTTCCTATCAGTTATTAGCAAATTTTGTATGTAGGGATTCAAAAGGTAGATGTATTATATAGAATAACAATAATTATTACTAGTTTGCCATCAGAATATCCATATTCAAAATGGCGGATTCAATATGGCGGACGATAATAATAAATTTTTATTCATTTCAGTCAATTTTTAGTCAACTTTCTACATAGAGATTTTCAAGTTCCTTTGATTTGTCATCAAAATATGTAAATTCAATCTTGGAACCATCTTGTGGATTCGACATAGCTGACAAGAATGATGAATTTCAATTTATTTTTATCAATTGTTTTCAAATTTTTTATGTGAGGAATCATATGACAAATCTATTATAGGGAGCAGCAACGATAAATTTCGATTTGCATTCGTTCAAACTTTGTATGCATAATAAGTTTTAGAGAACAATCGTGCGGTCATCTTTAATTTATATTCTTTCATTTTCTCACATTTATAGAACATTTATAATTTAGAAATCAAAATAACCAGAACAACAATTTTATCCTTGAACAAACAAGTGCGAAATTAAGTCTCATTAGAGATTATTTTGTTTGTACTCACAATTCATTATTTCAAGTTTGCAAATGTGGATTTTGAGTTGAATTTGAATTGTTTTGAATTTTGATATTAAAGTTAAAATCAGCGATCCTCAAAATCCTAAGATATACATTTTTAGATTTATTCAATCATTAAAATAATAATTCGGCTGAGGGGCCTGAGTTATCCCCCATGGTCCTTAGCATAAGTATTTTTTACGCGGTTCTCTAAGGGTATATATTCAATGTTAGATTTTAGAAACATTAATTATGATAATTAGTAAGTCTTTTCATTTCTTAATAAAATACGTTATTTTTTTTGAATGAATAATAATTATGCATGTAAACTAATTCATTTATCATATTTTTTTTATAGTAAGTTAGAAGAGCACAGAAGCATCTATCATTATTAATAACTTCAATGATTGCTAGATTTAGCAAATATTAATTACTCTAAGAAGTAACTTACTAATTTTGTAAATAATGCTTTAAGTTCAAGTTTTTTTTAATTATATAAAAAAGTAAGTACATTCATTTAATTCACCGTTATCTTCGTTTTTTTTTATCTTAAAAGAGTGTAAATCCTTTCTAAGAAAATCTTTGTTAGCAAATTTTAATAAAGATTGTGACAGTCGTATACGCGCCTACCAAGACGGCAGCCCGATAAGATATAGCATTGCTAACAATAAGTGACGCGCCTTTCTCGATAGCACTAGGCAAGAATTTGCCGAGTATATGTATAAAGTTCGACAGTGTTTACCACGAGTATGTGTATGGATTTTTTGCAAATTTGCTTATTTAATTTTCTCCTCTTGGATTAAAGTGATATTCAAATTTATTTTTAATCTTTCAAATATTGCTATTTATTCGTTTTACATGCAGGTTAAAGGCTTGTATCTGAGAATTGCACATATTATACTTAAAACAATCCAAAACTACTATAACTACAGGATGGATGACTCGTCGGCACATCAACTCTACCGAGTTGACTCATATACATATATCAGCTTACACTCGGATGATTTAACAGTAGTACAGCAGCTCTACCAGGCAATTTCATCGGTATACACAAAATCCGCACAATGATGAATCAGAGGAAATATCTGCCTCCATACCGCTCTCAAGGAATACGACTGCAACCACGAGAGTCAGTCTATAACGATCTTCTTAAATAAGACGTGTCAGTCACGACGATATGTTAACACTGATTAGACTACAGTTACGTGTTTAGGGCCAAAGATGGTTGAAAAAGCCGTAACCAAACCGATCAACTGGTCGTATGTAGCCGGTCAGCTTATTATTAGAAGCATACGACACAACACCATTCGACTACACGATCCATATGAACAACATTAAGCAACGAATGAAACTATTTCCGCCTAACATCACAAACGACTTCTTTTTATGTCACAGGAGGCTAAGATAACGCGCATCCAACTAATATCTCCATAAAAAATATAAACTTTGACTTATCTTAAATAAAATATGACATCGTCGATTTTCTTAACTCTTTCATTCAGTCGACAAATTAGCAATTTCACGGATGCGTTGTCTAAGGCTGAGCTGTTATTTACTTGCAGATTTCGGACTGATTTCGTTGTCTACATATACAGGGTGTCCGTAAATTCGCGCATTCGATGCACGTGGCGTGATACTTTATGATAAAAGGAACAACTTTTTTTTTTAGCAAAATTTCACCCGACAAGTGGTTTTCGCATGTGAGTAGGTTGAACTTAACGAATAAACGCGTTTATCCATGTGGTAGGGCCATCGCACGCTTCTCACTTACTTGTTCATTGAAAAATAAAGTCGTATATAAATAGTAATAAGCTTTACGAGCTAAACATCTTATTATTCTAAATATTGCGTATGATAATTAAGTAATATCACTAAATATAAAAAATAGTTTACTAATTAAATGAGAATACGTAACCTTTACAAATGTCGAATACTTCATTTATTGTGTAAGTGATTAAAAATAAGGTAAAATATTTGAGTTAAAGTATTATAAGAGCTAATTATCTTTTTTTCACTATGAAAATGCAAAGAACTTGTTAAAAATTATTAATTTTTAACGTGTTATAAGAATTACATAATTACATAAAATCTCAGTAACAGTTATATCAAAATCTGGAAATTTATTACACATTTTTAAAACAATTATTTACAAAGTATTATGTAAGTACAAAGAGAATTTAAAGAAATTGTAAAACATGAAAATTTACATTTATTAAAATGAATAATTTTTAAAAAATATGTATTAAAAATATATTTTTCGACACACTTTGTAGACATAATTTTTTAAAAAATAAGTCAAAAATTTTATAATTAATTATATGGTTAAAGGTATAAAATAATAATTAGACAATATACGTAGAAGCGCACGCTTGTGATGTTGAAAATTAAAAGTTCACACAATTTCGAAGAAACTTTAATCTTTGAGCTATTACAATTTTGTGAAAAAAACATACAATAATTGTTGTGGAGTGGAGTGGTTTAAAGGGGTTTTTACTTTTACTTGCTTTGGTTGCATTGATTCTCCTGAAGATAATTTTACACTAAGAAATAAAAAATTCAAAAAGAATTTAAACAAAATTTTGCAAAATTAAACGACTCTACAGAGATGCAAAATTTATTTTTGCATCAAATTAGCATTTGAAGCTTGCTCTTTAAAGCTACTTATTAAAAAATAATCTGCGATTTTTTTTCATCATTTTATTGCATTTTGAAAAATTTTATATAAAAATGTCAATTGTGCCGCCGGCATTAGCATAACCCAAGGTACATCACGAGGAGGTTGCATGGAGGTCAAACTTGTACCTCATGTGTGTATGTATGTGTGTTGGCAGAGATAAGGATTGTGTGGGGGACGGGAGGATTTGAGGATGCGCGCGCGCTTGTAATTGTAGCCCTGAAAAACTCATTGAAAAAATTTACAAAATATGCTCAAAATGCAAGCTTGCCATTTGTAACAAGCATTGGCTGTGTGAATGAGACTTTGCTGTGTAAACTGTTTTCTTCAAGATCTTCTAGCGATTCCATTGGATCATGATAAATAAAATTTAAAAAAAAACCCACAAAAGAAATCAAGTGGATTCAAATCAGGGGATCTTGCTAGTTATGCGGCAGGTCCACCTCTACCAATTCAAGAATTTGGAAATTGAGTGTCTAAATAATTTCTCATTCGTCTGCTATTGTGAGGTGGTGCTCCATCGTGTTGGAATCACATAGTTCGACGGATATTTAATGGACAATCCTCTAAAAGGTCTGGCAAATTATTTACATACGACTTTATTTTTCAATAAACAAGTGAGTGAGAAGCGCGCGACGGCCCTGCATATCACATGAATAAACGCGCTTATTCGTTAAGTTCAACCTGCTCGCCTGCGAAAACTACTTATCGAGTGGAATTTTGCTAAAGGAAAAAGTTGTTTCTTTTATCATAAAGTATCACGCCACGTGCACCGAATGCGCGAATTTACGACACCCTGTATGTCTACTGTCTCCCTCTTGCCGCACATCGAGGCCTTCTGATGCTTATAAACAAAACACGCGTTCCTTCATCTCAAGAATGCGTACTCTAAGAAGAATCCCTAAGTAATACCAAGTAGCTAATTAAACATTTCTCTTTTGAATAATTTTAGATTAATAATTAATAAAAATCGTTATTATTATTAAATGTGTAGCAAGAGGGAGACAGTAGGCGTTGACAACGAAATCGGCACGAAAGATGCAATAAATGACAACTCTGATCTATAAAGAATTCTTCTCTGTTGCCGTAGATATTACATGTCGAATTTAGATTGAGTTTTGCTATGTATTTTTTTGAAAAAATATTATGTATTAAATATATTATTAATTTTTTAACCATCAAAAACATTTTTCTCAAAAATGAAACGTCATACAAAAAAATTGTATTTTATATTTTCGAATTTATCTTGTCATGATAAAATCTTTTCTTTTTAATTTAATTGATATACACTCCCGACCAAAAGTTTGGATACATTGATATATTTATATATATTTTATTTTATTGTCTTTACTATGATCTATCATAGGAATCTAATAGCTCAGAAAGGGATTTTTTGTTAGTAATAAATCAATAAACTCATTATACACAATAATACCTATTGAAAGTTTCGTGGCTTATAACAGAAAGATTATTTATCGGTAGACACAAGAGTTTGTAAAGGTTTTTCTACTTCCTTAATAAGATATATTGAGACGCAAACTTCAGGTTACTCAAGGTTGGTTTTCTGTTATTCTCTTATTTTGTACTATATTGTTAGTCGGTTCTGTGAGTTTCAGTAAATAGTATACATTGATTTAATAATAAATACATATTGAACAATATCAATATCACTCGCAACTCTGTTTTCAAAGTTCTAATAAATAATCGTGTTTTGAACAGACAAAATAGGTAAACGTGAGGAAATTGAAAAACGAAGTATTATAACCACTTTACATAATAAAAGTTATTCTTAGCGACAAATAATAAGAAAAATAAAAGTCTCGTGTGCACTTAGTACTGTATCCAAACTTTTGGCCGGGAATGTATATTGCAAATAAAAGTCAAGTGCTTATCTCAAAAAAATGAAATAATAGCTGCTGCGATATCATATCTAAGTAAAGTACTTCAATGTATGCTTGATATAAATCACACTGTTGGTTTATTTCATTCAATATAAAGTACACTTAACAGTTACATGTGTTCCATCGAACATAATAGATTTAAAGTTTTTTTATATTCCTCAAATCATTTTTCTATCATGTTAGATATATGATTTTGACATGTAATTACGATAATGTTAACAATGCTTTAATAAAAACATGATTTCATATTATCACATAGTAAATGGAGTGATATATTTATTAAAACATTATAAGATATAGTTGGATAAATTTAAAAACAGGACGTGTGATTGAATTAATCAATGTATTAACATACATTATTAAATTGTTACGTAAGTTCCTATATTATCTTATATTATATTTACCATCATAGAGTATAGAAATAAATCGATAATTTTTCGACAAATTGGAATCTTTGTACTATGGCTTCCTGAGTTTTGTATCTTTTACTACTTCTTCTGTTAAATAGTCTGTATAGTCTAATTACTCTATTGTTCTTAAAGTATCGAAGCAAAATTGTTGAATTATACTAAGAGCTCAGAGAATATATTCGACTTGATTTTAAATCAATTGGATGGAACACATGAGTACGAAAATTTTTGTGAAATTTAAAAAGTAGCAAGCTGCATTAATTATACTTACAGTAATTATATACACATAAAAATCTTCGATGTATTTCGTGCTATTTGACGGAAAATATTACTGTGTCTCTTGATCATTTTACAGGGTGAATTTTAAGTTCCTTAACACCGGCCGTGCTAATACGGCGATTTTTAATCATTAATATCTCGTTAACTATTGCGAACATCGCAAAATGGTACAGGATATTTTGGTTTATCTCAGTCCCTTCTATCTCCTCACGGCCGGTGTCAAGGAACTTAAAATTCACCTTGTATAATACTGTTACTTTATGTTATTACTTATTATGTCATAAAAATAATATTAACTAATTAAAAACTATTGTGTGGCGATCGTGGCGCAAAGAGATGTGCGCTGTTCTAAGAACTCAAAAATCCAAATCTGAACAATTTTATTTAATCATCATCTTTTGGTGGAATAAAACAATCCATCGAGAATATGTCACGAACACCCTTCTACAGAAAACCTGTTTGGAATTATATCTGAGGCACAGATGTATGTAGAAAGATTGGATTATACAGCCCGATTATCTAATCACATATCCACCTCTAATTCTGCGATTTCGAAATCTCCAAAAGGCAGCTCTGTACGTTCTGTAGAGAAATGATAAGAAATACTCATTCATTCAAAAACTAGTATTCTACCATATTTTTAAAATAAATTTTATTGCAGATAAAATGACATTAAAGACAAATAATTTTTTTCTTATCTCTCTAAATATGTCTCTTATTATATAGATATTTACGGATTGAAATAAACTACTTTTTTAAATTTATATTTTTTTACTCCATAATGGTTTTAATGTCAATAAAAGACCAATTTTGGGAGAAAAAATAAAATTTTTATAATTAAATTGTGTCCTTTAATATGAAATGAAAAATTCTTTAAGCATATTAATTTTTTCAAATTATCATATACTACTTAAAAAAGAATAGAAACGCTTTTCACATAATAAAAAAATGGATTGTTTTCAAACTGCTATAATTCGGCGACAAATTATCGTAGGCACAAAATAAAAAAAGCATTTTAAAGTTTGAACCTTCTTCTTTTAAATTCTTTTTGCGGATTCTATTTATCTTCTTCCTTTACAAAACGACAGAATGATGAAGCTTAGTCCGTCAAAATGAAAATTTCTAACACGATTTTGTTGCGTTACATCTGACGTACAAAACTCGTAGAGAACGTAGAGGACGTAAAAAACTCGTAGAGAATTTTTGTTATCTGCATCTTATAGCAGGATCTCTTCCCTTTAATTTGGTTGCCAATTGCTGTGCCATTTTTTTTACCGAGTTATTGAGGCTTGAAGAGAAAATGGTCATTTTGACTTTGATCGCTGATCTAATCTAAATTGTTGAAAATTAAGAGAATCAGTCTGCATTACCATAGTAAATGAATAAAGAATGTCTCAAGAAATTAAACATGCATTTTTCAAGCTTAAAGTTTTAACTTTAATATTTAACGCAATATTGATAGTTTTTTCGTTTCTAGCAATTTAGACAATTTCAAGACACATGTCGTATCCCGTTGCCGTCCACGCGAAACCAAGTCGCAAACATGTCGGTTACGGGGAAGCACTGTAGGACACATAGAATAAAAATGTTTTAGCTGATAAACGTTATTGTTTTTTATTGTGGTATATTTAAACTACAAAACTTTACTTTAGTGATTTGATTAGATCTTTTTTCATAACAATATATTGAGTTAAAGAAGAAACATAAAATATACAATATGATTTTTTGATACCCTTAGTTATTAACCCTCAGTTTTTAGATTATCAAAATTTACCATTGTTATTAGACTAGGTGTACGTTGTACGTTAGGTTAGGTTTCAATTCATCATCCGATCAATTTTCAATCGCTCATGTCTCAAAGTCAAAACAACCAATTAAAATTTTTTTTAAATAAAAGTTCAGAATCTCAGGAAAATAAATATTTTAACTAAAAGATAAAAAATTAATTAAATTTAAAAATATTTTTGAAAAACGTCAACATACTTCTTGAAAAAAATCGTCTTCGGTTCAAACGCCTGTATCTTTGCTTTAAAATAAGATAAATGTACTTTATAGGTGACAAACGGAAACTTCTAACTAGAGTTGTACTTTAAGAATCTGGACATCGTTTCATTTGTTAAAAGAAAAGTATTTTTCTGCCAAATGAAATCAGTAAATTTCAATTTTACATACAGTTTTTCACGTATAAAGCGTCTTATTTTTATACTTTTTTCAAGAGGCACGGTAGTGTCTCGCATCAAGTATAGTGAGACCTACCAGGCCTCATTTACGCGTGATGCCGTTTAAAGAGGATATCGTATTATCATATCTCAATAACGGCTGTTTCGATTGAATTCTAAATAGTCTCAATGTATAGCTCGGGGTCAATTTGTATAAGAAAAGTGTTTTTATTTTTCTTGTACGTACCCTACGAGNAGAGATATTACAACTCAAAGTCTAAATGTGGAAAAAATTGTCTTAATTTTCTCCGTCGTCGTCATCAAATGGTGGTAAGGGAGCGCGCGGGAGAGNCGAAGAAATGTTACCGAAGTCGGGACAAGAGGTGGATTCGGAAAGAGGAAATGTAACACGATTAAGTTGTCTGCGTTTGCATCACATTGCTATTGTGACAGTTTTGACAGTTCGTCATTGAAAGGTTAGTAGGTTATATTTAAAAAAATTAAAATATCTCCATTTCCATCACAATACTCTTAGAAGAATCGGATTTATAAGACAACAAAAAACTGTCGAAGTAAGATATTCAAAATATGTTCTTAATTTACACTTACAGCAGAATGTCTAAAATCGGGTCATAAGACATCTTAAAGATATTGCGTAATAATGCGTAAAAAATATGTCAATTAAGTCTAAGTTAAAATTGATACAGTTCAATTGAATAATTACCATAAAAGAATATTAGCAATTGGTCCCTAAAACCATATGCTACTTTATACACACATTTAAAACTAATTTATAATAGGTACCTAATACTATATTCAGTACTGCTTTAACTATAGCTTTTTATTTGAAAGGAATCTTTAATCTGTACACAGATAACTTTCTTATTCTGCGATTTTTGAGAGTCTGCAAGTTTAATCTGGAGAAAACTAAGAACAGAATACAAAACTATTATAAGCAATGTTCCAAGTTACTGGAATGGTTCAAGAATAGAGATCCATTTCAATCGGATCTGCAAGAATTACTTGATTTGGGGTAATAATCATTATTTCTAACTGTATAAGAGTTAATTAGAGCGCGGAAATGCATGGGATTTTACAGTGAATCTTTTTACATAAATTAAGCTGATTTACAATAAGACATTTGAGATACAGAGAGATTTTACATAACTTAAGTAAATTCTATGCAATAATAAAATCACCAAGAGAATCTAAAAAAACTTTTTTTTTACACTATTGGCACAAAGCGTCTATTTTAGCTACACTGTGAAGAGGTTAATAGAAGTAATTTAAAGTTTAAAGTAATCCAATGAAACCTCCATGTTGGATATTGTACTTGTTTCGGATAAATGAGAGTTTTGTGAAACAGGGGAAGGAGTATCTGGAGGGGAAGAGTATGACGATTGTGTATTAGTAGAGTTTTAAATAAATAAGAGCCCTGCAAAGCAAAAGTACTTCCATGTGAGAATTCTGCATTGCTATGTATAGGTCCATATGGAAGTGCATGATATGGTGCATATTAATTGGAAGGGAAGGAAAATGTTTTGAAATTATCGTATTAACCCATTTCTGCTTCAAAAAGAGTTGTGTTAATTATATGTTGAACAATAGTTCTTGCATATGGAGAAGAAAGTTTTCGTATCTTTAAAGCAATATATTCACCAAACAGAGTATATTCATCTCTTTCGCGTTTGTTCCCATGCATTTCCTTCATAATCGAGTATACTTCATCGTTTTGGATTTTTTTGATGATGATAATGTCTTCGGCGATGTAAACATTTTCTTTTTTTTTTTTTTTGACAAGAGCTTCGCTATTTTCGGGTTGCTGATTTATATTGTTGTTAAGAATTGTTTCTTCAGTATCACAAATAGTTTTTTCATTATCCAGATTATTTGCATCATCTTTCTTCGATATATTTAGCATCTGAAAAAATTAATTATTATTATCTATACAAATTTTTATTTTTTTAGATGCCCAAAAATGAAGTTGACTGAAAAAACACTGCAAAAATTTTTAATAATAAATGGAATTTCCCAAATTGTGTTGGTGCAATGGACGGGAAGCACATTGCATTGCAGGCACCATTAAATAATGGCACTGAATTTTATAATTATAAAAGCTTCTTTAGTAACTTCTTTGTCTTATTTGCAGTGATAGACGCAAATTATAATTTTATATTGTATATGCAAATGTGGGCTGCCAAGGAAGAATACCACCAAATATCTAATAAAATGGTGATATATTTAATAAAACCAATTTTTAAAAAATGTTAGATGATAGCTCAATAAATCTTCCATCTAATTGCGTCCTGCCGGACAGAAATATTGAAACTCCATTCGTTTTCCTTGTGGATGCATTCCCTCTGACACCGAATATTATGAAACTATTTTTTGGATTACATGATAAGACGTCGAAAAAAAGAATTTTTAACTATAGGTTAAGCAGGAGACGCAGAGTCTCAGAAAACGAATAATTTCGAAACTTTCCGAATAATTTCTTCTGTTTTTCGAATATTTCGAAAACCAATATTATTACAGCTGATAATTACGAAGAAAATTACATTAGCAATTATTTGTTTGCATAATAACTTCCTTAGAAAGAGTCTAAGAGTCATCTAAGCACATTTATACTCCTCCAGGGACATTTGACAACGAATGCCCTAGTACTGGTGAAATGTCTTCAGGAATTTGGAGGCAAGATAACCCTACAGAATTTAATGATTTTCCTAGAGTTTCACGAAGAAACTCAATTATTGCTGAGACAGAAAAAAACGAATTTAAAGAATATTTCTCTTCACCGAAATGGCTTATTAAATTTCATTAAATTAAATTATATGTTCATTACATTATACAGAGACAACTTATAAGTAAATAAACATTTTGATTTTTGGACATTATCGTTTATTTAATGGTAGTCAATTAATACAAATGCAAATAATATTCATTAAAACTTAGTTGTCCCACTGCTTGCTTTCTTCAAAGTCTTAACAAAACATCCTCTCTCTTTATGNAAGATAGCGCTCCTTGCCACACTGCGAAAAAGACTCAAAATTGGTTGGCAAGAAAAGGCATCCAAAAACTTCCATGGGTCAGTCAGTCATCTGACATAGAATACGTCTGGGCCATACTTGATTGTGCAATAAGACGACGTTCCCGAAAACCTGCTTCACATGCAGAATTATTAGAGAGTTTGCATGTTGAGTCAACATTTCACAGGTCACAATAGCATATCTCATTGATTTTATCCGACTGAGTTAAGACTTTGAAGAAAGCAAGCAGTGGGATACCTAAGTTTTAATATATATTATTCGCATTTATATTAATTGACTACGATTAAATAAACGATAATGTCCAAAAATCAAGATGTCTATTTACTTATGAGTTATTTCTGTACATATACAAAACATATTTATATATAGGGTGTTTGATAATTATTGACACAACGGTCGTGTGCAAGTAGAGTGGACTAAACTGAGTTAAAAAGTCCTCTACCATTTTGCAATTTTCGCAAGAGTTATTATAATAATTATGGAAAATCTGGTTTAAAAAATTTTTTTCTCTGTTACCTGACGCGCTAAAGACTTCAAACTAGGCTCAAGTTAAAGCTTGAATCTTGCACTACAACGTACATTTCGAGATCTACTCGAAAGGATAAATAGATATTTAGATGTCAATGTTAATGCGTTGTCACCTTCCACGTACTACTTGTACTCGTGCGCACCGCCGCGCGCAAACAAGTGTAGACAATGTTTACGTATTTTTATTTAATATTGCACATCTGGATGTTGTGCAAGATTTAAGCTTTAATTTGAGCTAGTTTGAAGTCCCTAATATGTCAGGTAACAGAGAAAAAAATTTTTTTAAACCAGATTTCAATATTTAATAACTCGTCAATTATTGCGAAAATTGCAAAATTGTAGAGGACTTTTCGACTCAGATTAGTCCACTCTACCTGCACACGACCGTTGGGTCAATAATTATCAAACACCTTGTATATCATTCCGCTCTTAAAGAAGAGATGTTACCCTTGAATTGCCGTTGATTGTTGCCGCTTTTCCGCGATGCTGATTGATTCTCTCGCTTAGCTTACTTCATATTGCGAGAGTAGCTGTCTTTGATTAAATTTTGACAGCTGTTAAATAAATTGATTATTAAAAATAAAATATAAAATTGAATAAATGGCGCGCGCGAAGCGCTTGTGTTGTCCAGTATTTTAAAATTCAACAATTTATATGAGCATGTTATAAAAAAATAAATAACCTAATACGTGATATAATGAAATTAAATACTTACTTCTGTATCAATTGTACCTCTTGATACAGAATGGTTTATTTCTATCCTTTAAAAATATCATACTTTCATAACAAAACCATTTACTTTTATAAACAGTATCACTTCCGCTTCCGGATTCCTTTGCTTCATTTTCTTTTTTTATTTCCCTTGCAAAATGATTCAGAAGATTTTTTATTTTCCTTTCTATTTCATCTTTATATACATTAAAAGATGTTGCTATTTCAATTAATACGTCATGACGTTTATTTTTGTCCTTGTAATCTTTCATTTTGCAATCCCATAAAACCAGATGATCGCGATACAAATCGATTAATTATTGAACTTTCTCATGCAACCATTCCATTCTTTGTAAATATTCAGAAAGCGACAAAATTTTATTTCTTTGCAACATGCCTCGATGCAGGGCCGGATTAAGGGGGGGGGGTTAGAGGGGCTACAGCCCCGGACCCCGTAGTTCTAGGGGGCCCCATGCCGAAAGGGACTTAACAAATTCATTAGATTTTAATGACGTAATTCAGCAATTTGTGGAAGAAAAGTCGAGGAAGAAATGCTTGTAAATATTTTAGATAGAAATATTTTAAATATTATAAATGTTCGTAAATAAATGTTTGTAAAAATATTTATATAGAATACTCTAATATACTTTGTTTTCATTTAATATCCCGAGTCGAAATAAAACGTATTTTTGAGCTACACCTCCAAAACCGGTAGAAATTTCCGGTTTAGGAGGTGTAGCTCAAAAGTAGGTTTTAAATTTCGACTCTGGATAGCCACTGAAATTGACAGATGGAGTCCTTTAAAAACGGAAAAGGGGAAGGGACCTACTAATAATATAACCCCGGGCCTCATAATCCATAGATCCGACCCTGCCTCGATGTGACCGTACTGAATGTCATATCCTCTCTGACTCTCATCAGCTTGATTTTTTTTAAATAGATCGACATTTGTCGTCGTCAGTTTTACTTCGGCTTGTCGATCGGCAGCATTTGTCGAGCAGTTGAAACGATAATAACATCAACATAAGACTAATACCAATCAGCCTTGCCTTCAGTAAGGACACGTTTAAAACAATAATGCCGATTGGCTTTGCCGATCAGCTTCAATGGGGACGCGTCTTAACGCAGCAAAGTCGTATTAAAAATTTTTAAGGCCGCAGCACATAGAAAAACTTAAGCAGTAGAACTTAAGACATAAGCGAATCAACCAATCACGGTCAAGCAGTAAGGTAATCATTTTGAAACTTAAGCGACGCCGAGAAAGGCCGCAGCATATAGAAAAACTTAAGCCATAAGACTTAAAACTTAAGAATTTCATCCATACGGAATTCTCGGTGTCGCTTAAGTTTCAAAATGGCTACTTTATTGCTCGACCGTGATTGGTTGATTCGCTTATGTCTTAAGTTCTACTGCTTAAGTTTTTCTATGCTGCGGCCTGAATTCCGTATGGATGAAATTCTTAAGTCTTAAGTCTTATGGCTTAAGTTTTTCTATGTGTTGCGACCTTAATTTTGTCAGACCGAGCTTCATTATTCTGCCGTTTTATAAAGAAAAAAATAATTATAATCCGCAAAAAAAATTTGAAAGAAGTTTCAAGCTTTAAAACATTTTTTTTATCTTGTGTCTATGATAATTTTTCACCCAGTTACAGCAGTTTGAAAACAACCCATTTTTCTAGCATGTGAAAAGCATTCCCTATTCTTTTTTTAGTAGTGCATAAATGAAATTTGATTGTATCATATATACCTACTGTCTTTAATTTCATGATAAAGTACTAATTGCTTTTGTAACAAAAGTGCTACGTGAAGCATTCCAGTTTTCAGTTTACATTCAATTAGTTCAACTTTATAGCTTCCTTTACAATATGTTAAGCATTCCACATACATTTTACCGAATAATCTTGACATACAGGGTGGCCCACAGGTTTTATAGCTCAATATCTCGAAAACTATGCCATCGATTTTAAAGTTTTTGGCCTTGAACTGTATGGGTCTGAAGGACCTTCAAACGTAAATAGAAATTGGTTCTTAAATTCTGATTGCGAGAGTGGGGCGGGAGTTAACTTTAAATTTTTTAATGACAACCCGTATACAAAGTTACATTTTTGGATTCTATGAAAGAAAGCAACTTAGTTTTGTCTGAAACATTTTTTTGTTAGATATTTCCATGATGAAATATGATGATTTGAAGTTTCGTCTTGTAGGCAATAATTTTTAATAAATACAATTTCTGGCTGTTACGTTTGGCACCAACATATATGTATGTGATATTTTATTTTAAATTTAAATTAGACATTTGAAGCGACGCTTTCCTCTGAAAAAATCGCCTCCTTTTATTAGATATTCAGCTCGAGATCAAGAGATCATTACGTGCGTGCTCGTATGTATGTTTGTGTGTATGAGTGTATGTGCACACATGAATGTATGAAGCTATTTTTCATTTCACTTACAATTAGTTCGTCGTGCACAACCGCAACATTTATACAAAGTGTCCCAGAATATTGGATACTATTTTCGTATGCAGGTAGAGTGGACGAAACTGAGTCGAAAAGTCCTCTACTATTTTGAAATTTTCGCAATAGTTAACGAGTTAATGATTAAAAATCGCCGTATTAGTCCGGCCTACCGCCGAATGCAAGCGCGCGGCGAGATACGACCGTCCAGCGTCATATAACTGGAAAAAGTTTTCGAGTTACGTAAACTTTAATTGTATTTATAGAATAATTTAATTGTAGAATAAAATAAAAAAAACATACAAAACAAAATTAATTAATAAATGCCATAAAATAATATAAAAATAAAACTATAGCAAATGTTGGAAGTGACCGCTCTTGATCATGATATAAGAATCTACCCTCCGTCTCATCGATTGGCGTATTTTATGATATTTATTAATTAATTTTATTTTGTATGTTTTTTATTTTATTCTACAATTAAATTACTCTACGAATACAATTGAAGTTTTTTTAAATCCAAATCTTTATCATTTAGCAACATACTGTGTATAATAACGTATTTAATTTTTTAATTGAAAACTATTGATTTTACGAAAAAAATAACACATATGATAAAGTTTCTAAAGAAATGAAGCTCTCTAATGCATATTTTTATATGATTATATTCCAGATCATATCCTGTTAAAAAGTTCTAATAAAAAATTTAATAAGGATTGCAAATTTCATTTGTAACCTTGTAACGATACGAGATGATAAAAGAAATATTAATAAGGATCTTTTTTACTAGTAAAAGATGTCCACCATATGTCATTTTTTTAACTCTTCAAAAATTTGAAAAAAATAATAAAAACCTAATTTCTCACTCTTTGTAAAGAGGAAGATAAAAAATTCAAATATAAAGTTTATTAATTTATTACTGTAATATTATCTTGCATACTTAGTATTTAAATATTATTTTTTATTATATATTTACATAGTTACATAAGTTATGAATATATAACTATGTGTGTTATATAAGAATAAAAAAAAATAAAGACTAACATAAGTTATATCAAAATATAGAGTATGCAATGTCTAGTACAAAAAAATATGACAGAATCTTGAAGAAAAAGTATTTTATAGCGCAATTATAGCGCAAAAAGAGACGTTGTTCTAAGAACTCAAAAATTTAAATTAAAATTTAACCAAAAATTTAGCAAATGCTCCACTTATATTAAAATTTTACAAACATCTACACCTCAATCAGAAATAATTAGTTAAATTTACGTTAATCGACAAACAGAAAAGACCCCGCACAAATCAAATAAAAAATGGATCCCAGTCAATTGCGCTAAAGATGAAGTGTGTCATTCTTGATGGCTTTCTAATCAAAAGACTCCATGAGCACAAGATCAAAAAATGGCCAGATTTCGAGATATCGAGGGCCGAAGACTGATTATGTGCCCGTATGCAGGAGGGCATTGAGTCTGTTGTGATATATTCGCTAGCTCATTTACTTTCTCTTGGTAGTGTTTCTTGATAGTATTTATAGTATCTTCACCTATAAATACTATGACATATATAAATATATATGTTTTATATATAACATATACAGGGTGTATCCATTTTAAAGTTTCTACTGTAATATCTCCTAATGGCATTTTCGAAAAATGTTTCAGATAAAAATTGCATGTATGGAATAGTCTGAGGGCCGTATTTCGAGAGGCCATATGATGAAAATATGGAATAATCTTGAGTGACCTTTCCAAGGTCGAGATCATTTTGAATTTCTTAAGGAACCTCCTATTTTGCATATTCTTATATCTTACCCCGAAAGCTTTCTAAAACACTATATTTAGGTATATTTTCATTAAATACTTTTCGAGATATTTTAATTTTGTCATGCCATTTTTTAATATAAAATATGAAATATTTTATAAAATATTCATTTTTCGTTGACTTTATCTTAATATGTTTAAACGAAGAATAATAAAAGGATTAATGGTATTAATTTTTAGATATGGTATTTTGCAAAATCTACCAATGTCTTTACAAAATCCAATTAGATTTTTAAACCTAATTCTACGAGTTTTTTTACAATGATCGATTCCATTCATTCCAAAAAATTCTGAAAAAATTCCCATGTATTCAGGAGACAAAATGCAACATTTTTTCTAAGTGAATTTTTTCTCGAAAACTCGATCTTACTGAGATATAATAGTTTGAATTGATTTTTTTTTTTAAGAAAACGGCGTGTATGACCTTCAAAAAAAGGCTTAAAAAAATTTTCAGGGATGATGTTGAAAGGTCTTGAATCAAGCTTTCAAATTCTTTTCGTAAAATCATTGTACGATCTCTGATTAAAAAACTGTACTGATTTGAAGAAAAAGAGAAAAATTTTTAATTTTTACATTTTTGTTTTCTTGTTTAAAGAAGTGAAAAAATAAAAAAAATCGAGTGTATGCAATGCATTTTTTGAAAGGTCTTGATTCAAGCTTGAAAATGAGTCCCTACAAGTTCTTATAACTCAACTGTGACCAAAGTTATAAAACTTTTTGTAACGAGTAAAGTTGACTTCAGGCGAGCAAAATCTATTGACCGATACTGTATAATCTCAATATTGACAAGTTTTTTTTAGGAGAAGATACCGGAGCACCTCATTATTAGTTACTTTAAAATTTATAACTAAAAGATCAACTGGGTCATGAATGACTTATGATTGCTGAGGGTTAACAAACAAAACAAAAGAAAAAACACGTAAATCTTATTTATACCTTATGCTATAAATCCAATAGTTAGTTTGTCGCTATCTCGGCTGTGGCATGGGCCTTAATAAGTTAACAGACTATTCCATACATATTTCTGTTTAATACATTTTTTATACCTTTTTATTAATAATCAAATAATAAGTATTTAATTAACTGTTTAGTAATGCTGATGATGTTGGTAACTTTGAATGTTACAGATTTAAGTAATTTAATTGACAATCATCAGCTAAATACATGTATATTAGAATTTTGTTATAAAATTATAGTAAGTTATATAACATATAAAAAACTAAAAAACAATTGTACTATTCTAACAAGTGTATTGAACTTATAATATTATCTTAGAGTTTGTTTAAAGTGTTAAATTCTGTATCTCTAAAAATTATACATTCCAACTTTTGATCAATTCTTTCCTAAAGCACATGTGTATTTGCAGGCTCGTGGAAATCAACATTTCAGTAATATCAACTAAAAGCTAAATCCGAGATCATAGAAAATATCGTAGCAACTACAGAAGGATGAAAATACTTTGTATCTGCAAGATTTCAATAAATATATTAGGTGTAAAACTTTGCTTTCGCCGTTTTTCTTCGAAATTCGAGGTTTTATTGTGAAAAAGTGATTATACATTTACGATTCAAAGTATTGTCCATCGCTGACCACTACTTTCTTCCATCTTTCAGGCAGCATACGAATCAAACGTCGAAAAAACTGATCATCTTTTGAGGTGATCCACGAATCGATCCAATTTTTGACTTCTTCATAAGAACGGAAGTGCTGGTCAGCCAAGCCGTGTGTCATTGATCGAAACAAGTGATAGTCAGAGGGAGCTACGTCTGGAGAATACGACGGATAGGGTAGGACTTCCCATTTGAGCGTTTCTAAGTATGTTTTGACCTGTTTTGCAACATGTGGCCGGGCGTTGTCATGCTGCAAAATCACTTTAGACTCGTGTCTATCGTTGCATTGCGGCCGTTTGTCTTTCAATGCTCGGCTCAAACGCATCAATTGCTTTACCGATACTGATCGCCTGTGATTGTTTCAGTCGGTTTTAGTAACTCATAATACACTACGCCAAGCTGGTCCCAACAAATACAGAGCATGACCTTGGAGCCGTGAATATTCGGTTTAACCGTCGATGTGAAAGCATGGCCGGGAAGTCCCCATGATTTTCTGCGCTTGAGTTATCGTAATGAACCCATTTTTCGTCCCCACAGTCACAATACGATGCAGAAATCCCTTCCGTCTTTCCCTTGCAAGCAGCTTCACAAGCAAACAAACGCCGCTCAATATCTCTCGGTTTCAACTCGTACGGCACCCAATTTCCTTGCTTCTGAATCATTCCCATGACTTTGAGGCGTTTTGAAATGGCTTGTTGAGTCACTCCCAATGATCTTGCCAATTCTTCTTGCGTT
>JAJVSH010000151.1:145932-157191 GCA_021460005.1 Tetramorium alpestre | reverse complement strand
AAGACACTTTCTAGTTTGTATTTCTACTATCAATCTTTTACTTTTAGCTTTTGTTTAAGAAATATTGGTAAAAAACAAACCGGTATACCCGTATTGGTGCCTTTACTCTATGATTATTCCATTCAGCGAACTTACCCTACGCGGAATATTTTTCGTGATCATAGCCTAGTTTACATCGAGCACTTGATACGCGTACTAAGTACTATATCTGTATTAAATTGTATAATGCGCATTGTATAAACGCTTATGGATTATTTTAGTGCGCTCTGGTTTGATACACTTAATCACAAGTATCAGACCAAGTTGGTACCCGCATCAAAAGATTCTGGCATGCTGTAAGCGTTTGATTCGTTTTGATTCATACCAGAGTGCACGAGTATAAATCGCTACGCGTGTATACTGCTACTATTAAGTTAGAAGTAAGATTAAAGCAACAAAAAACCTAAAAACCTAATCAAATCTGTTTTGAAATTAATTCGTGTAAACAAGGACGTATCAAATGTTTAGTCCGTACCAACTTGATACGCCTACCAACTAATTTAATGGTGTAAACTAGAACCATCTTTTGCCTCTCTACACTATCTAGTTATGTCTCCTTATCCTACTTCGTGCGTTTTAAAGCTATCACATATAAAATTCCGTAAAAACGTAAAACGTAACAGTAAGGAAATCGACCAATCCCAATCCAATATTTGGCAATGGAGGGATTACGGAAAACCAAACACTGGATTGGGATTGGTCGATTTCCTTACTGTTATGTTTTACGTCCTTACGGAATTTTATGTGTGTTGACCTTTACACTGTGCACATCTGGGACTCACTCTCCGAAAACACGGTTTCGAGAAGAACGTATTTAAAGTTATATTAAACATTTTTCGCGATAATATGTAAAAACTTTTGAATTTATCATTATCCAACTATTCCAGGTGGCAAGCTGATGTTATTCGTCGCCATTTTAACGTTAAAGAGATTGTTTTTGATATCAGAATGACAAATAACATCAGCTTGCTACCTAAGAAACCTGCTGAAAATGACCGATTAAAATGGATTAAAAAGGATTCAAATTGAATCCGAATTAATGCGTTTTTAATCTGCTGCTTAAAAAGGATTCAAATCCAATGACGGGACTTGAATCCGCGAGCGGTCAATCTATTTTAATACGTAATGAATCTATTTTAATACTTACGTAATGAATCTGCATCCGAATAAATACCATTTTAACTTATTGAGTTCCATCCGTTTTAATCCATTTTAATGTCAGGTTTATGTACAATTTATTTTGTTTTAATACGACAAAAGCAGATGTAGTATGAATCCGCTCGTAGTTTCGCGTATTGAGCAATAAATTTACTTTTATTCGTCGAATTTTCGAATTCAAACGAATCGTTTTGAATATCACTTTAATATGTGTTTATCCGTTTTAATGCTTTTTCGACGTATTCATTATGAAGCTATTTTAATCATAATTTCACATACTAAGCGATGAATCTATTTTCATTCATAATTACCCAATTCAATTGTATCGTTGTTTGAATACACGAACTAAGAAATTCACTTTAATGTAGCTGAAATGCATTTGTAATCATAAAATTGCTGTTTCTTATTATCTTTAATAAAATATTTTCTAAGACTTATTTATTTCGTTAGAAAAACGTATCATAATCCATTCAAATGTGTTCATCCACATAAAGAACCAAAAATTCTTTTAAGTAAAGAGATCTTTGAAGGATAATTTTTTAGAAAAAAAAAGGACATTTTTTTCTAAGATTTTTATATAACATACGATTAAATTCTAGTAAAACTAAAATAAATACGAAAATATATGTTTCAAGACAATTAACAGATTCAAATAATCACACAAAACAATTAAGGCTGCGGTCCACTTGACACTTCAAATGCTTTAAGGGGATCCTGGAGCCGGTACGCGGTACCAAAAATTTTTGTAAAGGTACAACTTTTTATTGCCTTCATTAATTGGAAAATCCTTTTACAGAGTTAAAGTATAGGCATTAATCTGTGTCTGCTCGGTAGTATTGATGCTGAAAATTTTTTAATTAGCTGTCAACTCATGACAATATGTGCTTGACATAAAATGTCTGCAATCCGTATTTGCGAAATACCACGGAGCAGACTGATAGATTACATTAAAGAACAATATAGAATTTTGTAAATTTCACTTCGACACATAATTAAAAAGTTGTATTTTTACAAAAATTATATGAATTTATAGGTTTGGTTAGGTAAAGAAGAGCGAATATTTTAAATTTTTTTTCGTTTTTGATATGAAGTCAATACTCACGTGGTTCATTTTTGCATGTACTTTAATCCTGCAAAAGGATTTTGTATTCTGTAAAGCCAATTTGATAATTCATAATATTATAGCCTAGAATTCCGGCCTACATTATCGACCTCAATCAAGTTCGAGCTTCGCTCCAGGATCCCCTTAAGGAGTTACATCTGTTTGATCTGTCCTAAAATATGGCTTTTTTGAGGAATTTTTTTAGACTCTACTAATAAAACGATGAAAATACGGTTTGAAAGGGTTATTAAACATGTCATAAGGTATACAAAAAAAGTTTTGTTTTGGAAAAAAAATACATGGCGTCCCAGTGATAGGTAGACCGCAAACGCTTCCTTTTTTGCGGGCGGAATTATAAGTTACGAACATCAACACCTAGGACAATATAAAAAATCTTTTCATTAACTGCATTAAATTTGCTAGAGAAGTACACACGATTATTAAAAAATATCAATTTTTCACAAAATGGCAGCAGTTTGTTTCGATCACAATTGAAATTTTTTTCAAACTATTGCCATTTTATGAAAAATTGATATTTTTAAATAATCGTGTGTACTTCTCTAGCAAATTTAATGCAGTTAATGAAAAAATTTTTTATATTGTCCTAGGTGCTGATGTTTGTGACTTATATTTCCGCCCGCAAAAAAGGAAGCGTTTTCGGTCTACCTACCATTGGGACGCCATTTTGTATTTTTTTTTAAACAAAAAATTTTTTTGTATACCTTATGACATGTGTAATAACCCCTCCAAATCATATTTTCATCGCTTTATTAGTAGAGTCTAAAAAATTCCCAAACGAAAGTCTCATTTTAGAACAGGTCCAACAGGTGAAACCCCTTAAAGCGTTTTTCTTCTCCTTCTATCTTTGTTAAAAATGAAAGGGAAGAAAAACGCTTCGAAGCATTTGTAGCGTCAAATGGATCGCAGCTTTTAAAACGGATTCAAATAACGATAAAAATGGATTAAAATGGATTCAAATACATCTGTCTCGTCTGTATCCATTTCTATTATTTTTTAATAATACGTAAATTGCGGAGCAAGAATCTGCATTCGAAAAAGTATTAAATCGGGTTGAATCCATTTTTATCCAATTTAATCCTTTATTTTTAGCAAGGATCATAATTCCATAATTTTAAAAACATTTGCAAAACCATTAAAAATACTCACGGCTAAAAAATGGTGATTTTAACAACTTTTTTGCCGGAATAAATGTGTTTTGAAGAAAATGTCCAAATTAATGAATTTAAGGAAAAAATTTTGTCTTATGTGAATGGGAATATTATAAAATATAATCAATATACATATATATTTATGTGGCAGAAGAAGAAAGATAAACTCTGAAAATGGCCAATTTCATGTATAAAGGCATTTCTAACGCCATGTGCACTTTCGCTTACAAATTATAAAGATTGTGATTATGATTCATCATAATTTCTCTTGTTGTTACAACCGAACATAGACCAAACTTGACAGTAACAAAATTGTTTATTTGCTAGTTATCAATTTACGTGTTAAGAAAACATTGAGAAATTCATGCAACTTATGTTCTAAATTTTTTAAAGAGAGGATGTTTATTTGCTGTCGATGAGCCAGGGGCTTTCTTGTACTCGTAATAGACGGCATCGTCTGCTCCAGACATTGATACCATCGTGCCAGTTTTACGTACAATCTGAGAAAAAAATTCATTATCATAAATCATTTTGGCAATGAGTTATACGGATAAGGATAAGGAAAGCTGTTATTTTGAAAAACTTTACATCTTTATATTACGTTTTATGTACTCACCGGCCTTGGTCCTTCGCCAGGAATTCTTTCTTCGTCCGCATCCGTATCGCTAGCTGTTAACACTTGCTGCAACAATTGACCCTGTTCTTCTCGATTTCCATACATTAGATCTGGCTCCTAAAAAGAGTACGATTGTATTTTATGATCATATGTATAAATCTAATTGTAAATCTTAATATCTTAAATTATGTCAAAAAATAGAATCAACCAAATAGGAGGTGCAAACAGAGCTTGAATAAAATATGTAATATATATATTTTTTGTATTTTATGATTTAGTAAATCAGGGCTTTATATAAGTATACAAAAAGTGCTGAAAACTTGCTGAAAAACTCCTAATATTAAAAAAAAATACATTTTCGAAAACAATGTTTCATGTAAAAATTGTAAGATTTTAACTGTATGATGTATTCCTTGCTGAAAATGATCGATTAAATCGGATAAAAATGGATTCAATCCGACTTTTTTAAATCCGCATTCTTGCTCCGTAATTTATGTATTAAAAAGTAATAGAAAAGGATTCAGACGAGATAGGTGTATTTGAATCCATTTTAATCCATTTTTATCGTTATTCAAATCCGTTTTAATCATTTCTGTGGTTATTTGAATCCGTTTTAATCGTTTTTTATCGTTATTTTAATTCAATTTATTCGTTTTTAATTGTATAAATACTTATATTCATTTTTTATTGAATTTTATTGTTTCAATCTGTTTTTTAACACTTTTTAATCGTTATACATTAATCCGTTTTAATTGTTTTGAATTGTATATTTTCATATTCATTTTAGTTTCAATAGAATTTAATCGTATGTTATACAAAAGCCCGGTAAAAAATTTCTTGTATAGAATTATAAAAATATATAATTATAAATATAATTATAAAAATGATTATATTTACAAATTTATATACGAATTTTGTCCATACATAAGTACATATGTCTATAAATAAAAGGATATAAATATGTCCATTTATATCCATTTATGTATAGACATATTTTTGTATATTCCTATGTATGTTGAATAAAATTTATGTTTTTAGTTTATTTGAATTTATTTTTATTTTTTATAAATGTTACATCACAGCTACGAGATTCCGCTCGAGAGACTCAAGTGTCAAAGTGAACTCCTCCAGACAAAAGAAATTGTTTCAAATCATCCCGCGGGCGGTCCTTAAGTAGCTTCTCACGTTGCATTTTGAACGCGAGTTAGAAGCTAGAACCATACGGCGCGTAGCGGCGGCGCCTCGAACTATGCTGCGGGTGCACGCGCGATGTAGCGACAGGCCGCAACAAATGTTTCAGAAAATACATCATATAAAAATTATGTTTCATTATAAAATAATAATAAACTTCACACAATTATCATTAATTACTCTTTTTTTTAAATATTAAAATTATATAAATTAATTATTTATTTAAAATTTTTATTCTAATAAATTTTTATTATACTTGATATTTTTTAATAATATGAAATAGCTTGATATTTTTTAAAAATATGAAATAGCTAAATAAATATTTTATTTTAATTATGTGTAAACTATGAAAAGTCTTTCCGTTTTGGAAAAAATTCAGGCCTCATTTTTTTATCTTTATAAATATTTAAGCAAAATGTTCCGAAAATATTTGTATTCGAGCGTAAATGATGATAAAAGCATATAGTAAACTTTTGTAACATTTGTTCAACATTTGGATCCTAATTCTTTAAACTTAGAATTTTTCGAAATGTTAGCTGACTGGAATCAAATAATAAACATATTTAGACTTATATATAATTATATTCAATTCTGCATAACTATACATAAGAAATTTTTTTCCGGGAGATGTGAAATCAAAGCATTTAGAACGTTTGCAGCATTTAATTGCGCGAAACGAGAGTTGTATGGAACGGATGAAGCTGCCTGGATAGGACACGTTCGACCAGCCCTCTGACACTCATATATTCCGTATTGTTACGGCATGGCCACTTAATGTCACCGAAATGCTAGATGGCGTTGGCAACTTGTATCCGGATCAGCGGCAATCAGCAGTCTTCGCGGTCTCTGCGTCACATTACATGTTTTACATACATATTATATTTTAACATATATCTCCGTAAAAAGCAAGACCTCCTTAAGACAATTAAATCTATATCTATCTTTATTATTTTCAAGTTTTTGACATATTGGTAAAAAAAAGACTAATAATCTCGTATCATAAACAAAACATTGAGTATATATCCATTGTTTTGACATATGTAATTGTTTCCTATTTAATTATCGCGTCATAGTTAAATTGAATGTATTTAATACGACTTATATTTTTTATTGTATATAAAAAAATTTGTTTTAATTTTTTACGGAGATATATGTTAAAATATAATATGCATGTAGAACATGTAATAAAAATTGATATTGTAACGCGATTTGTAAATAATTATAATGAAAAGTCTTTTCTTTTCAGCTGAACTGGCTGCACTTGTTTAGAGGTTATCCTTTTCTCTCCGTATTGGAAAGAGAAAGATAATCTCTGAACTAGTGTAGCCAGTTCAGCTAAAAAGAACATGCCTATATATATTAGCAGGATACAAGTTGCCAGCGCCCCGGTGACAGTAAGTAATCACTGGGTGCACCCAGAAGCGCAACCGCTCACTGAGCGGCTAAGTAGCAATTTGCGCTCCTGGATGCACCCATTGGAACTACATGAGTGTCAGAGGGCTGCGTTCGACTCTGCCACTCTTCCTTTGGAATAAATCAGTACGATAGATAAAAACGCAAACGACAATCATACCCTAAGTATATGAATGTAGAGGATACTACTGTGCCGTGAACTGACTGTTAGTAACGTGTGGTATTTAAGCTACGATCGGTTCGGGGCTGCATAGTTGAAGCTCCGGCTCACAAAAGATTTATCGCTTAATTCGCAAAACTACGATTAAAGCGGATTCATAATCAATACGTCGAAAAAGCATTAAAGCGGATATATATATTAAATATTAAATATCGTATTAAAGTGATATTCAAAACTATTCGTTTGAATTCGAAAATTACGAACAAAAGTAGATTTATCGCTCAATATGCAAAACTACGATTAAAACGGATTTATAATATATCTGCTTTTGGTGTATTAAAACGAATAAAATAAATTGTACATAAACCTGATATTAAAATGGATTAAAACGGATGGATCTTAATTCGTTAAAAAAATGGTATTCATTCGGATGCAGATTCATTACGCATTAAAATGAATTGACCGCTCGCGGATTCAAGTCCCGTCACCGGATTTGAGGATTAAAAACGCATTAATTCGGATTTAATTTGAATCCTTTTTAATCCGTTTTAATCGGTCATTTTTAGCAGGGTTAAGCTAGATCTACATTTGTCGTATCGCAACATCGCAAGCGTCGTAATCGTAAAACTGTAACTAATCACAGTCAAGAATTCTTATAAAACTTGATTGTGATTGGTCACAACTTTATGATTATGTTGCGATCTTAGAGCATATAGACATGGAGGAAGAATGGCATATGCTTTCCATGATCCGAAAGTGTGGCGAAGATTTGTGCGAGAAAGGTATAGAGTCCTATTCCTTCTCTATGCGCATGCGTTTTATACTAACGCACATCTAAACTGCGCATTTACATAGCCTAAGATTTTACTCATGAAGCCAAGTGCGCGACTAATCTAATCGAAAAAAAACATATTAGGCATAAGTTTACCAAATTATTTCATTTTGTATGAGTAAAAATTTTAATAAAATCCACTTTTCATCTCGCTTATAACCTTAAAATTTGCTCCAAGTTTATAACCTGTATTGTCTAAATCATGTTTCATCTGTCAATTTCAATGCATGCGCATAGAAGACAAATAGGACTCTATCCCTTTCTCTCTCGCACAGATCTTGGCCACACTTTGCAGGCAGCATTCCTCCTCCATGTCTATATGCTCTAAGGTTGCGATACGACCAATGTAGACCTACCTTAAGGCCATTCTACAATTGCGTAAATGTAGTTGTAAATGTAAGGCTTACGCAATTATAGAATGGCCTTTACGGCCCTCATACATAACATTCCGTAAAAACGTAAAACGTAAGGAAATCGATCAATCCCAATCCAGTATTTGCAGTAACCTCTCCACTGCCAAATATTGGATTGGGATTGGTCGATTTCCTTACCATTCCTTACGGAATTTTATGTGTGATGGCTTATATATAGCAAAAAAGTATAACCTTTAATAGAGTTATCACGTTGTAAAGATCATCTTGAAATTTTTAAATGGAAACTTCTATTTTTGGTAAAACTTCAATATAAACGCCCTCATCTCTGATTTTCTTCTAATTTTGCAAATCGGCTCCTTTTCCATCAAAAACTCTTTCCTGAAAAGGAAATTGGCCGCTCGCATTTCCTTTTTTTTAAATTTATTTAATTTTTTATTTTTAAATTTTCCATTTTAATTTTCCATTTTTAAATTTATTTTATTTTTTATTTTTTAAAATATCGATAAATAAATTGATAATATATGTCGTTTTTAATATATGTCTAAAGCAGAGAATATAAGCTTCAAATTAAAATTAATTTCTCCGGAAAACAAATTTCAAGAGAAATAAATTTAATTTGAAGCACATAAAAAAGGACATACATATTGTCAATTTCATAATTACCGATATTAACAAAAATAAAAAATTAAATTTAAAAAGAAGGAGATGCGAGCGGCCAATTTCCTTTTAAGGGAAGAGTTTTTGATGGAAGAGACGCCGATTTGCAAAATTAGAAAAATCAAGGGTGAGGGTGTTATATTGAAGTTTTACCTATTTTTTTATTGCACATTCTTGTAAGAGCTTTCCAAAACACTATACTAAAGTATTTTTTAAATACCTTAGTATAGAGTTTTTAAAATATTAAAGAGTTCCAATACTTTTTGTCTTCATTTAAAGTATTTACTAAATCAGAGCGAATATAAAAAATTTACCTATCTTACGTATTCTATTCAAGCTCTTCTTTTACTTTCTAGTTGGTTGATCTTATCTTTTGATATATTCTATATATCTTCTATCTTAATCTTATATTTAAATCTTCATTTTAAATAAACTGTGCATGAACAAAAACAAAAAGAAAAAATACTGCAGCATTAATTATTTTATCGATCGTTACCTCATCCATGCCTGCAAGTTTTGTAATGACTTTGTAAGCGTAACCTTGATTCACAAGAAATCGTTGACGCTTTCTCGAATAATTCATTTCCATCGTATCTTGCGATACAAGCGTATAAAAGAATGCGTTATATTCCTCCGCAATTGCACCTATGTATTAAAAATCTTAACAACACGAACTTTGTTTATGGTAAATAGATAAATAAATAAATCGAACCTTTTTTAGCCCTAAGAATACGACCTAATCGTTGCGCTTCTTGCCTTCTAGACCCACCGTGGGATGAAATTTGAATCAAGACATTAGCCTCTGGTAAATCAAAAGAAGTATCTGCTACCTTACTGACAAATATCGTATTCACTTTCATGTTAAATTTAAAATTTTGCAATATCTGTATCCTTTCGCTCTAAAAAAAAAACCACATAAATCATTCCGATAAAGAAATGTAGATAGATAGTTACGAGATACAATTTCATTATAATTTACTCAAATTATCGTTACGTACAATCAGTGCTGATATTTACCTGACTAGTAGGACCATAAATATATGGCTTATTCATTTTAATAGCGTAGTGTTTCAATGCGAACACATTGTCGGAGAAGACAATCGTTTTATCGCCACGTCTCTCATGATATCGAATTAAATATTGACAACAACGAAATTTATTTGGATTCATCACGTACAGTAACTGAAATTATAAATAAAAATAACAGAGTACAAAGATGTCCAATAAACACTAATTGTAAGATTATAAATTATTTCGAGATATAATAACTAGAATCTAACCAGTTTTCTGCTCATCTTGCAAGCAAGATATTCTCTGTAAAATTCTGATGTCATAGGACACCAAACTTCCGCGCATTGTACTCTTGCGATAAATCCTCTTTTTTGCAATTCCAACCAATTAGCCTCATATAACTTAGGGCCAATTAAGAAATTTAGATCAGCAATTTTGTCGTCCTCTCGCAAAAGCGTAGCCGTTAAACCCAATTTACAATGAGACTGAACGATCGTTAATACTCTGCGGAACATTTTCGCAGGAATGGTATGTACCTCTAAATAAAAGTCACAATTATCACATGGGAACAAATATTATTTTGCTCAGCAATTCGAGTAGAAAACAAAATTTACCATCCAAGACCATGATACCCCATTCTTGTTCTTGAAGCCAACGCATCGTTTGCTCAGCTTCCCACGAACGTTTTTGAGTATGCGTGATCATGGAATATGTGGTTATCAATATTCCACAACCCATAGGCTTATCCTTCGCCTCACTAGTGAAACGGCAAATCATTGAATCATCAGCGGTAGACCACATTTTAAATTGCTGCTTCCATTGTTCCACAGATACACCAGAGTTACATAGTACTAGAGCACGTTTACGTACTGTACAGCAAGCTGTCACTCCAACTAAACTTTTACCAGCACCTACGTTTTAAAAAGATCGTTTATAAAAATATTACCGTTGCTGCTGTATCTTCTGTCCACGTCATATTTAATATCATATATATGGCTATATAATAATAGATATGCACTTACCGCAAGGTAAGACTATTACTCCGGACCTAGCTCGTCCATTGCCAAACATTTTCCGCAAACTTTTTTCTTGATAAGGTCTTAATACAGCTGATGGTTTCAAGTCGATACTAACGAAATATCACATTAAGTCAATAGTTTTAATGTCTGTTAATAACTTGATATGTATAAGAATTACTTTTCGAGATACACTATTTACCATCCATTTACTTACTTTATATCAGGATTTACGCTATCATTGCGAAAATCATATTCAGCCAATAAAGGGTGTTCTAGTTCGATGCATCGTTTTTGTATAACTTCAATTTTTTCCTTTTCCATAAATATATTGTAACAGTACATGTAATTTTGAAATATAAATACTTGATATTTTGTACAAATGTAAAATTAAATGCATTAAAACACAGATACACAGTGTGTGTGCGTGTGCGTGTGTGTCTGTGTCTATATACATTGAAACATACATCAATATATATACAATCGATGATATATATATATATATAGATATATATATATAT
>JAJVSH010000151.1:90459-109312 GCA_021460005.1 Tetramorium alpestre | reverse complement strand
ATTGTTACCAAGATCGCGAGGAGTTGTTTACTACACGTGGCAATGCCTAAAAGCGGCGGTTTTGAGCTGCGATTGTCCCCCTGTTTTTTGCCATTTGTAGAAAACAACTCCTCGCGGTCTTGGTAACAATGATGCTGAGCGGTCGTATCTCGTCACGTGCTTGTATTCGGCGGTAGGCCAGACTAATATGGCGATTTTTAATCATTAATATCTCGTTAATTATTGCGAAAATTGCAAAATGGTAAAGGACTTTTCGACTCAGTTTTATTCGCTCTATCTGCTCACGAAAATTTATGCCACAATTCTGGGACACCCTGTATATATACATATAGGTCCGTACTCAGAACACTTTTCTAAAGATGTTAGCGCGTTTTTATCATTGTATCATTATGTCATTCTATCTTTATCATTCAGTAAATGTAAAACAAAGATAGAAAGACAAAAACCCGCTAACATCTTTAGAAGCGCGTTCTGAATACGGGCCATAATATGTATATATATATATATATATATATATATGGATTATTAAAAAATCTACATCTCACGAATCAGCAACTTTTGAAACTTTTTATCTCTATGTGCATGTTTATAAGAATGTTTTATTTTACACACATGTTTACACACATATTATAGGCACAAATGGTATTAAATTTTTTTGTACCTGATGAGCATTATTTACCCTATTACTTTATAATTGTATATCTGTATTATTTCTTACATGTTCCAACAATTTGATAACAATGTAATAGTTTTTAATATGGTCATGTGATCAAATTATATTTATTTGCATATATGTTATTTTTCATAAGCTATTGCACAGTTATAACATTGAATCTTGTATTCTTTTAAAATCTATTTTACTTGAATATATTATCTATTTTACTTGAATATGTATATTTTTCTTATTAAATAGGTTTTAATTATTATTTTAACGTTTCAGGAGTCCCGTTTACCTCGTCATCGACAACTACAGCAAGATGCTTCCGAAGTTTTTATGACTGGTTTTCAAATGTTATTGAAATCGTTCCTTTGGCATTACTGACATCTGGAATATTAAGTGCATATCAGATAAACGAAAAGATTCGTATGCTGTTATTGTTTCTTGGTACAGTACCAATATTTTTTCCATTAGCGATAAAACAAAAAGAAAGCCAAATCAGGAAGCTGCGGTTTTTGACCAATATTACTGTTGTACTGCAAATATTGGCGATAATGATACTCGGCTTGAAAAATGGTAATTATAATGTCATTAGTTTAGTTACTTCTTATACTTTTGAACGTTTCTTTGTGGAGGAATTTTGTTATCGGTACAGTATACCGTATACCGATCTAATGCAATATTGCATATGCTTTGTGGAAGTCTTCACAATATCAACGCTGAAGGAATTATAAAAAATATGAAACTTTAAATTTTACTATACATCTATCGCCTATATTTCAGGCAACTCATTCGAAATTTAACACACTGTTCGATTATACTTGATATAAAGAATGTCAATTCTTAAAATGGTATAAAAAGATCTATACCATTATAGCTGTAATATTGGTTGTCTTGCAACAATTGTTCGATAATGGATAATTCCTGATGACAGATGATATATAATGATGTATAATGATAGCATTAATTTTGCTATCAGCTTGCAAATTGACATAAGTCGGAACAAAAATTTGTGCGAAATTTTCATATGTATTTTACATGTCAGAAAGTACTGCCAATTTTCAAAATAAGAAATTACAATTTATAATATAAATAATATTCGAGAATTATATTTTTTTAATCTTTTTTTTTTCATATTTATTTCTATGTAGTGATAAAATGAAATTTTCTTGTAGCATTTTGATACATTTTATATAATATAATTAAGTTTTAAGTGAAAAAGAAAAGCATTGAACTTTCTGACACAGTTAATATAGTTAAAAAGCAATCCAAAATGTATGCCAATAATTTGAGGTTTATCAAGCGCTCTTAATGGACAAGTTAAAAAAGGCGCACGATAAATCGTACATAGATCTAATTTGTATAGTCAATTTTTTTACTTATATAAGATTTATATATGGCAAGATAATATTTGATCGGCCTATTTAAATGTTATTGATACACAAATGATTAAAAAATATTTCTATAAGATCTTTCTATAAGTAATGAATGACAAATTTCTATAAGACTGATAGTGATTTGTCTGATTTTAATATTCAAAAGTATTCGTTATCATTTAGGCAGATATTTTTTGTCTAACTATATAAAATTTTTAAGAAAATAATTATTCCTGCAATGACCATCAAAGTACAATTTTTCAACAAAATTGAATGCTCCAGTTTCAAGACTTATGTATTGTAATTTATTGTACAAGGTCTGAAAACAGAGTTTCCGAGCTGTAAATTCCATAGTTGAAATGTTGCTCAGAGTTCTGATTCTAACAAGTGCTCTTGACAATATTTCAACTATTTTAAAAAAATTTTTAAGTTTTGTATTAAAGATGTGTTAAATATATTGATTTTATAGAGGATTATGAAGGGGATTTTATAGAAGATTATGAAGTATATATATATATATGTTTTTTTGTGTTTTTATTGCTGCAATTTGTGTTTTTTATTGCTGCAGTCTGGGAATTTTATTGTCAGGCCTTATGAATCAAGATTGTATATCAGGACATTTTGTCTATTATATTTTGATATGTGATCTATGATAATTATTTTTCCCCGCAAGACTTTGCTATGAATTTACCAGAAATGTATACCGCCCTTTTAAAATATAAAATTTTTTACCAACTTTATCCTGTTTATTCATTCAATATTATCATTATTTGCAAAAACGTCTTCAGTTTAAGATTTCTTTATCAATGCTATAAATTAAACTGACTTTAAACAAGCACCACAATCCACACGCCAAATAAATGTAACCATTATTGTCACATTTGTTATCCAGAAATTGTTCTTAGTCTAACAAACGTATTTGTATTAAAATATGGTAGAAAAATTAAACGATTTTCTATAAAAATTGTCGGATTTGTGAAACAGAGTGGAATATAGTCGAGATGATTTTAGAAGCGGCTCTTGCTTGTTATGTGCCTATTTATTCTTAGCATCTGCTTCTAGCATCTTCACATTTCGAAGCTGTTCGTACAATCGCTATTCGCCTTTACGTCATACATATGTGTAGATATACTTATAACGCGCTATCGGCACAATTGTAAAATTTGTTTACTCAGAATTTAAAAATGATACGAGATTACATGTGAAAGCATATAGCATACTTATTGCACAATAAATAATTTATCATCAGAGATTTAGTGACTGTTATATTTGTGCTTTTTCTGTTTTATTTCTTTGATAATTTCTATTTTTGAGTCTATTGCAAATGCCAGAATTCCTTGCAAAAGTTGTAAGAAAAAACTTTTAGCGAAGTTAAAAATATTGATACCTATTTTTGTGTTATATCACTTTATATTGTTTTATACAGGGTGTCCCAGAATTGTGGCATAAATTTTCGTGAGCAGGTAGAGCGGACGAAACTGAGTCGAAAAGTCTTCTATCATTTTGCAATTTTCGTAATAATTAACGAGATATTAATGATTAAAAATCGCCGTATTAGTCCTCCGCCGAATAAAAGCGCGAGGCATCCGCTCTACCTGCTCACGAAAATTTATGCCACAATTCTGGGACACCCTGTATATTGCTATATACTTTATATTGTACACATTGTAATTCACATAGTTTCCATTTCGGTATTTACAGTACCCTCCAGAAGGAAACACCCTATAGAAGTGTGCAATTTTTTAATCCATTAAGGCCAATGGCCAGCACAACCGAGATAGCAACAAACTAACTATTGGAGTCATGGCAAAAGGTAAAAATAAGGTTTATATTTTTCTTTTGTTTATTTTGTTTGTTAATAAAAAATTGTTGAAAAAATTTTTTTTATTGTTTCTTGCAAAATCTAAAAATATCATTGGATATTACAGGAAAAATTATAAAGATTTTGTCTGAAACATTTTTTTGCAGAAGCTTTAGTTTAGCCAGAAAAAATTTAAGAAAAATAATATCCTCCATAAGTTTGGAAACACTATAAAAATGTACAATATAAAGGAAATACATAATAAAATTTATTTATATTAGTTAAAAATGTTTATTTAACTAAAATAAATATGTATAGGTACATGTTTTGTTTCTTTTAATTAAATAAACGTTTTTAAACTAAAATAAATCGATTTTATGTATTTCCGAATCTAATTAGATTCGAACTATCCAAAACATGATTTAAATCTTAACATTTTAAGAACTAAATTTATTAAATCGGTTTCAAAATATGAGAGGATTATCCATTATGAGAGATAGAACAGAAAACTAATTGCTCAGCGCTATAATATTAGGATTTATTTAGCTATTCCCATTTCTTCCATTCAGCTATTTCTGGCTCTGAAGGAATATTTTCCACAGCGGAAAATGTTACGTCCGAAGAAATTATCTGACCATGTAAACTAAGCAGTCAAAAAGATCTATCAAAATCGCCTACACTGATTTCTATATCGTTTTGATTAAAAAATTCGTGGACAATAAAAAAGTGACCAAAATAGCTGTTTTTTGATGCTTTAACTAATAGTTACTAAAAAATTACAATATTTTACTAAAAAATCTAACATAATAGGCTAATTTGAAGAACGGATTCGTTTTCAGAATTCAAAAATCTATAATCACCCGCACTGATTTCAGTATCGCAAAATTTAACAATTTATGGACAATAAAAAATGACTAAAACGGCGATTTTTTGTGTTTAATGGTTACTAAAAAACCTGACGTGATAGGTTGATTTGGAAGACGGATTTATTTTCAGCATCCAAAAATCTATAAGAATCACAGGTTTTTGTAACTAACCTTTGTAGATCTGTGTTATTACCCACATGACATGTAATATTTCTGAAACATTACATTCAATTAAAAAAATATTTCAAAAATATTACATGCCGTGTGGGTAATGATAAATAATGAAAATTTTACAATATTCTACTTTTATAATTTGAATAAAACGAATTAGACCATTAAAAAATCAACGAAGAACTGAGATTTTTTTCATTTCTTTTGAGATTTATGTAACCTTGTACGTGTATAGCGTATTTTTATTATGATATTTATTTAATTAATTATTTGAAAAAGAAAAAAAAAATTTTTAAATTTTTTATAAGTGCAAAGATTTTTTAGATTTTAATGATTCAGGAATTTAATTTAGCAATTCAATATTGACATAGATACATATTATATCATGGAATAGTTTTATCAAAGCTGAACGATATAAGACGAACGATTAATGACTATAACGTGACAATAAGTTATATTCCACTGACAAGGGAATGGTCGGAAGTGTCCTTCACCGATTTCAATGAGCTTTGGATATATTGTAAATAAAAAAATATTAAACTCCTATTTTTTTAGCGGCGTATCTTGACGTTTAGGGGTTGAAACAACCCCTTAAAGATAATGGATTTTTTACGAATATCTTTGAAAATATGGGGTATATGAAAAAATGTTTTAATATAAAAGTTTTACGGTATTTTATACTCTATACAACTGTATATTTACATTTTTCAAAAATGTTAAATTTTTTATTTATCCCCACCCCCACTTCTTATTTTGCAAAATTAAAAAATTTGGTAAGAACAAAAATTAAAGAATATTGAGAGCCAAATCCATCCACATATATTAATGTATAGGTTTCACGATTCAATTTTTCAAAAAACGAGATGATATCCTCGTGCTATAGGATCAAAAAATTTTTTCATAATGCAATACTACTAATAGCGCGCCGCGCTATTATCGTAACAATTGTGCTTGTAAAATGGGGAAAGGGGAGATTATCGTTCGCGGATCGAATCTTTGCAGTATATTGCATATTGGATTGCATCTTTTCAGTATATTGCACAAAATGAAGCATAGATAAACGTGCATATATAAAACAGTAACGGAATAATTGACAATTCAATACTTATTTCATTTCAGTTTATCGTATATTAATTATGTTACATTAATAATTTGACGAACTTTTATAATTACAATAATCAAAGTAAATCAAAGTAAAGATTGACAAGAGTAAGAAAGTAATAAAAGTTAACAACAAATACTTACTTGTTCAAATGACAATACACACCTCTTTAGATTACCAATTTATGATGGAAAGGAGATGGAAAGACAGAAGTCTATTGAATGCATATATATGATTATAATTATGCGCGCGACACGAGTGAATTCTATTTCTGGATGTAAATCATACAACGCAAAATATTATGCATGCATAATCCGAATTATTTTTCTTGTTTTGAAACACTTTGATCTGGTAGTGCATACGTCACGGATGGAAATCAATCAGTATCTAAAATACATGACATCTTTGTTTAAATAATTTCATTGCTCAAAACATTACATGAGCGTTTGCGCCTGCAAAGGTAAAGATTTCTCTATTGTTACTCTATGGATCACGACACTATTGTAATTCACTTTGCGATACGTACATGTAGGGACGAGGGTAGGAGTCCTTACTTTGTCTTTATTGCACAATGAATAAGAGATGGTTCCTAGTTGGGAGCTATTTGGTCATCCTGAAAAGGGCGGAACCACGCCCTGATAAGGACGGTTTGCGCCTTGACAAAGGCGAGTTTTCTACGGTGGAGACTCCGAGCCGAAGAGGTGCTTGAAACAGCCGGCGTTGTTTCAGGCTTAGTTTTCTCCCACGCCCAGGTGTGCGGGGCTTTCCCACTGGTGTAGCTGGAGACGAGAACCTACTTGCTACCAAACCCTCAGTTGCTGGTGGAGAGTACTGCGTAGCAACCGATACACCTGCCACTGGAGGAGTATGTTGTGTAGAGGATTCTACTCGCGTCGTAGGAGTAACCTGCGTACCCCTATCTGCTCGTAGTGGTTTATGCAGATCGGCCCAACGTCTGTGGGTAGGAGAGGATAAATCCAGCTTCCTAAGCAACCATGGTTGTAAGCTAACTCCCGGATCCAGTGGAGTTGGAAAACACTCGGATGGTGGAGTGTGCCGGTGAAGTGACGTCACTTGTCCGGTCCGATGCCACTCCTGGAGGAGGCGTCGGAGGAGGCGCCGAAGGATGCTGGAAAATCGTCTTCTTTCGGCGAAGTGTCTTGCTGGTCGACAGTTCCCTCTGTCCAAACTTTGCTGCACGGAGGCCCGTGAGAGCTTGCTCCGTGAGGAGGCCCGTAAGAGCTCGCTTCTTGGTTAGGAGGCTCACCAGAGCTCACTTCTGAGTGCGGAGGCCCGTAAGAGCTCGCCCCGACTATGGAAGGCCCGAAGGGCTCACTTTCCCGATGATGCCGGTCTTTTAATTCTGGCAAAGTAAGGCCCAGAGAACACGCTTCTTTGCGCAGAAGAAATCGTGCCGAAACGTGCCGCCGACGCTCCTTATATAACTAGGCGTGTCGGAATTTAAATACGAGTTCGCTGTCACTGTCGTGCGCCGCGTAGCGGCGGCGCCTCGTACTGCGCGGCGGGCGCGCGCTGTGGCGCCCGATGTGGCAGCGTCGCCCGATGCGGCGACAGGCCGCTACATACATATACATGTTACTATTTTATACGTGCACGTTTATCTATGCTTCATTTCGTATAATATGCTACAAAGATCCACACTCGATCCGCGAACGGTAATCTCCCCTTTCCCCATTTTATAAGCACAATTGTTACGATAACACACAAAAAAATTTTTTCAGTTTCTTAAATTTTTCGACACGAAGTGTAACTCATAATGCGTAAAATTGAAAAATTAAGTAACAAAATTAATCAAAATATAAAATATATTACTAGATAATAAATCGTGTAATATGTTGCATATTATGTCATTAGACTTAATCCATTTTTATGTTATATAAAAAAATATTATACAAGAGAGAGTAATTAAATGTGGCGCAACTAAAAAGAAATAATGCAATACTACTAATAGCGCGGCGCCTATAGCATGAGGATATCATCTCGTTTTTTGAAAAATTGAATCGTGGAACCTATACATTAATATGTATGGATGGATTTGGTTCTCAATATTCTTTAATTTTTGTTCTTACAAAATTTTTTAATTTTGCAAAATAAGTGGGGGTGGGGATAAATAAAAAATTTAACATTTTTGAAAAATGTTAATATACAGTTGTATAAAGTATAAAATACCGTAAAACTTTTATATAAAACATTTTTTCATATACCCCATATTTTCAAAAATATTCGTAAGAAAAACGAAAAAATCCATTATCTTCGAGGGGTTGTTTCAACCCCTAAACGTCGAGATACGCCGCTAAAAAATAATCTAATATTTTTTGATGCTCTACAACATATCCAAAGCTCATTGAAATCGGTGAGGGACACTTCCGACCGTTCCCTTGTGAGAGTAAAACAAGTCTTCCCAAGTAGCAAGCTGACGTTATTTATTGTCATTTTGACGTCAAAAAGACCTTTTTGACGTCATTTTGACATTAAAATGATGATAAATAACGTCAGCTTGCTACCTGAGGTTAAAGTTCGAATCTCTCAATTTAAGTTTACGTTAAAGGGATGCTGGAGTGACATAGTTACCAATCCAGATTTTTAATTTTCGATTTATTTTTATCAAATTGATTTTACAGAATACAAAATCCTTTTGCAGGATTAAAATATGCGCAAAAATGAACCACGCGAGTATCGACTTCATATAAAAAATCCGAAATTTGAGACCTATATTCTCAAAATTATTGCATCCTTGCCATTTTCTTTGGCTTTATAGAATTAAAAAACTTTTTCACAGGATTAAAGTAGACATTCCAAAAAAAGTAGGGATGATAGTTGTTTTGTGCCTAAGACCTACTAAACTTTTATACGAAACTATTGTATTCACATGTCAACAAAACATTAAAGTTAGAATTATTGATATGTAAATATAACAGCTTCGTATAAAAGTTTAGTAAGTTTTAGACACAAAGGGGGGTGGGAAATGTAGGGGGTGGAGAATGTTATTAAGTGCGGGGACAATAGTCTCTTGCGCTCCCCCCATCCCCCGATGATACCATTAGAGGAGAAGGGTAGGTCAAAGTGAGGGAGCATGTTGTTCCCAAGAATAGAGAAGAAGGAAGCAGGAGTTAAATTTTAATACAGGGACGGGACCGGTTTGGTTAGGGGGGAGGGAATTCCAATGGTTCGCGTAAGCATGGGTTTATCCCCTTTCCTTCCTTTTTTCCGTCTGGTTTTCCATGCTCCTCTTTAGAATTTCGGAAGGTTTTGGGAACAGTTAGGAATTGGGACCAGCTGGGCCAGCGACATTTTCGGAGGAGAGTGGTAGAGGAGCGGAGTCACAACACCTCTACCACAAAGAAAACGAGGAGAGGATCCAAAGTCCGACATGCGGGGTAACTGGTAGCAGTATTTTGCTCGAGCCTGGAGCATAAAGTGAAGAGGAGGACACCCGGGGGGTTTTAATATGGTATACATCGCCTACAGCCTACATCGCGGGAGGAGAGGGGCTAGCTCTCTCCTTCCAAGCCCGGGAGTCCCATATAACCCCGTCCCCATCCCAGGGGGTGGGGTATGCATAAAGCATTTCCCCCCGACAAAAAAAGGTTTTAGGCACAAAACAACTATCATCGCTATTCTTTTGGAATGTCTACTTTAATCCTGTGAAAAAGTTTTTTAATTCTATAAAGCTAAAAAAAATGGTAAGGATACAATAATTTGGAGAATATAGGTCTTGGAAAATAGAGGTCGAGATCGTGCACGACTCGAAAGTACAGATAAGAAAAGAACATGCGAACACGCGCTAAATCCATGAAAATCCGCGCTAGCATCCTGCCGCGGATCTAAGGAAACGACCGCGCCAATAGAAAATTACCTCCGCGAGCGTAGCGTGAAAGTGGGGATTCTCGATGTCCCGCTGAGCGCACTTGGTTAGCGACAGTCGTCCAGATAACTTATGTTATAAATCTGTGTGCTTCGTGTGATTACTTATGTTATAAATCTATGTGCTCGTGTGATTACTTATGTTATAAATCTGTTTGCTACGTGTGATTCTAATAAGCGTCTGTACCGGCTTAGGGCTATAGCTCCAAGGCGTTGTCTGGTACTTAGTTTTATAAATAAACATTCTGTTGTTACGCGAATAAAGAACATTACACGTAAATACGGTGTGATTTTTAAAACAACCAAATCGACTTGACGGAACATTTGGTGCCTCCTATGAGGTTCGAAGCCTCTGAAGATTCCTCTTCTGGAAATTTCTCGTCACTTCTAGAAATTTCTCGTCGTTGCCGCAGTCGCTCGGCGCTTCTGGAAGCTTCTCGCCGCCTCCCATGGTCGCTCGCCGCTTCTGGAAGCTTCTCGCCGCCGATTGCAGCCCCTCGTTGGATGTTAGAAGATTCTTGCCGCTTCTGGAAGTTTCTCGCCACCTCTCGCGGCCTCTCACCGCTTCTGGAAGCTTCTCGCCGCCTCCCACGGTCGCTCGCCGCTTCTGGAAGCTTCTCGACGCCCCTCGCAACCGAGTGCGGAAACGACTCTCAGCGTTAAAAGGAAGGAAGTCGTCCGGGAATCCATCCAGCACATATCTACTATTATTGCCGAGTAACTGTAAGTCGTTCGATCTGATACCGATATATTTCAATAACCATACACAATGGTAGACCGAATCAAACTGCTCCTTCAGAAACGAACCTCCCTAAGATCTCAAATAACAAACCTATCCAACCTCCTCGATAAGGGTAAAGTGGACAAAGACACTTGAATTACAACTAACGCGATTAACGGATTTGTACAATGCGTATGAGGAATATAACGATGAGTTATCAATATTAGACCCTAATGACATACACCAGTCGGAATTCGAAAACATTCAGGAAAGATTTTATTCGCTATCGGCTAAAATAAAAAACATGATTACAACCGCGCGTGCAAGTGACGTTCGCAGTATAGCAAGCGACGAAACGCAGGCCAATAATGCGGAAACCGTATTTGAGGGTAAAAAACGTAAAATGAAGTTGCCGGAGATACCTTTGCCTACTTTCGATGGCAAATATGAAAATTAGTTGTCCTTCAAAAATGAGTTTAACAACGTGATAGGATCGCAAACCGACTTGACGGAAGTTAATAAGCTAACTTTTCTGAGATCGGCACTAAAAGGTGAAGCCGTTTATAAAGTTAAAATTTTTGCTGTGGACGGTGTCAATTATGCTAATGCATGAGGATTGCTCGAAAAGTCGTACGAGGCCAAACGTACATTAATATCCCGTCATCTCTCATTGATTTTAAATTTGCCCGCGGTAGATAAAGAGACTACGAGTGGATTAACGAAACTAGCGGACGAAGTACAACAACATGTCGCGTCACTAAGCGCATTAGGAGTTTGGTCGGCCCAGAGATGATTGTACATATTTTAGAGACCAAATTGCCGAAGACCACATTAGAAAAGTGGGAGACGTCTCTTGAAAGAGACGAATTCCCGAAACCAGAGTTAATGTATGAATTCCTACACAAAATGGCAGTTTGCGCTTCGAAACGCGAAAGACCGAAATCTGATTTCGAAAAAGGTATAGGTGAGCCGCCCGTTAAAAAGAAGCAAATATCGAATCGAGCCTTTGTAGTAACTGCGTCAAGTAATTGCATAGCATGTAAAACAAAACGACATCCGCTCCATTTATGACGTTTAAGCGAATGGAAATACCTAAGCGGATTGAATTAGTGAAAATTGCGAAAATTTGTTATAATTGTATGCGCTCACATCGGGATCGGCGATGCAAATTTTCCAATTGTACTATTTGTCAAAAGCGTCATAACACGCTATTACATTTGGAAGGATTTGCAACCACTACCAAGTCTGCAGCCGCTACCAAATCTGATACGGCGAAAGTAGAAAGGTCGCAACCAAGCTGATTAAACGCAATATCCAGCGAGACAAGAGTTAGCCTAGTATCTATATCTCAAAGGACAACGCCACAATTGTTAACAAGCGCAGTAGTATATATACGGGATCATAAACATAATCGCATTAAATGTAGGGCATTATTGGATACATGCGCAACAGCCAATTTTATTTCAGAGCAACTTGTGAAACATTTACATATACCAGTTACCAATCACTTTATTATTACCAATAGGCGCTATTAATACGATATGCACGATATCAAGAGGCATTCTGGAAGTTATCGTTCAAACGATTTACGATAATTTTCACAAAAATTTAACGTGTTTAACCATACCGACAATTGCAGAGTCAATCCCGTCTGAGGTTTTTCCGCGGAGTTCAATTGAAATACCATCAAATATTAGGCTGGCGAATCCCGATTTTCATATGCCGCGACCTGTGGATTTATTGATTGGATCAGGCGCGACATTAGCATTATTTTGTGTGGGTCAGATTAACTTGTCTCGCGAAGGATATGACTTATATCTACAGAAGACGCGTTTANGATGGATTGTGGCGGGCGGTACGAAATCTCAATATCCGTCTAAATTCGAAACGTGTCAATTGGTTTCCAACAAACTTGGAAACACAGTTAGAACGGTTTTGGGCAATAGAAGAAGTTGCGATAAATAAACTAAAATTGAAATCGGAGCATGATTGTGAAGCACATTTTGCAAGCACGATGACGCGAGACGGCAACGGACATTATGTGATACGTTTACCATTCAGTCAATCAGATAGACGGCTGGGCGCGTCACATAGCCTTGCACTCAAACGTTTAACGGCATTGGAACGAAAATTTCAGTCGTACGCAACGCTTAAGATTGAATATGCTAAAGTAATTAAGGAATACTTAGAACTTAACTATTTATTAGTGGTAAAGGATTCCCACGAAAGCGGATATTATATACCCCATCACGCGGTGTTTAAAGATTCGAGTGACATCACCAAATTACGCGTAGTATTCGATGCATCCGCGAAGACAGTCAATGGAGTCATTGAATGATCTATTGTTGATAGGGCCTACCATTCAGGATAAATTATTNGCTCATTTAATTAGATTTCGGACATATAAATATGTCATTACAGCAGATATTAAAAAAATGTATTTACAAATATTAGTGCACGCGGATGATCGACGCTATCAGCGAATATTTTGGCGACAAAATAATGAAATTGAAACTCTGCAATTTAATACATTGGCATTTGGTGTGGCCTCTTCACCCTTTCTTGCAACTCGAGTTCTAAAGAAATTAGCTGACGACGAATACCACGCTTTTCCTAGAGCTGCCGAGATTCTTAAATCACATATGTACATGGACGATTTGTTATCAGGAGCGGAGAGTATCGATGAAGCTCGAGTAATTAGGGACGAATTGATAGCTTTGCTCGCGCGGGGTGGTTTTGAGATTAGGCAATGGGCTTCGAATGACGAAAATATTGTTAACGATCTTTCAACCAGTGTGTTACGCGCGAATTTCGCGTTCGATAAAGAGAGTTCGGTAAAAACTCTTGGTCTAATATGGTATGCGCGAGGTGACGAGATTCATTACGAGGCACATCTGATGAAAGTTACACAAAGATTAATGAAACGGAACATATTGTCGAAGATCGCGAAAATTTTTGATCCGTTAGGGTTATTAGATCCTATTATCCTATATGCAAAAAAGTTAATGCAGGACGTGTGGCGAGCCCAATTAGACTGGGATGAATCCATTCCACAAAATATATATACAGCATGGCTGCAATTTGTTCGGCAGTTTGAGTCAATTAATAGAATTTCATTTAACTGAAGAGTCTTAACAGTTGACTATCGGGATATTCAAATTCATGGCTTTTGTGACGCTAGTAGCATCGGCTACGGCGCATGCCTGTACATTCAATCAACAGGAATGGATAACGAAAGCACGAGTGTTGAGCTGTTATGCTCCAAATCACGCGTAGCGCCCTTGAAACCGGTTACTATTCCGCGTCTCGAGCTTAGTTAGAGCGTTATTATTAGCACGATTATACAATGAAGTAATGAACACATTAAGTATCGTGCCTCATAGGGTGATATTTTGGTGCGACTCATCGATCGTGTTGCATTGGTTGAGGACTCCACCTCACCAGCTTAAGACGTTTGTACCAAATCGCATCGCGGAAACGCAAAGGCTCACGGAGATAGTGGAGTGGCGGCATATTAGATCGGAAGAAAATCCTGCCGACGCAATTTCGAGAGGCCAGTTACCGCGTGAATTCATGCAAAATCGAACATGGTTCAGCGGACCGGAATGGTTGGTCAAAGACGAGCATAAATGGCCCAAGGAATTGATACAATTAAAGGAAATACCCGAATTAAGAAAAAACATGTGTTTAATAGCGGTGCATAATGACCCCGAAATTCTTGAAAAATTTTCGAGCTACTCTAAATTACTTCGAATTGTCGCGTATTGCCGTCGTTTCAGACCCGCTAATACATACTCAGGCTCACTAGGTGTAAAGGAAATAGACGAGACCGAAGTACAGATATTAAAATTTGTCCAAGCCAATCAATTTAGCAACGAAATTAGAATTCTCCAGAATAAGGAAGCTATAACTAAAGGCAAACTCGCTAATTTGAGTCCATTTCTTGACGACAAAGATCTAATTCGGGGTAGGAGGGCGTCTTCAAAAATCGAATTTAGCGTTCGCAAGTAAACACCCAATATTACTACCTAGTCGGCATAAGTTATCGGATAATATTATTCGCNTTATCAGGAGCGGAGAGTATCGATGAAGCTCGAGTAATTAGGGACGAATTGATAGCTTTGCTCGCGCGGGGTGGTTTTGAGATTAGGCAATGGGCTTCGAATGACGAAAATATTGTTAACGATCTTTCAACCAGTGTGTTACGCGCGAATTTCGCGTTCGATAAAGAGAGTTCGGTAAAAACTCTTGGTCTAATATGGTATGCGCGAGGTGACGAGATTCATTACGAGGCACATCTGATGAAAGTTACACAAAGATTAATGAAACGGAACATATTGTCGAAGATCGCGAAAATTTTTGATCCGTTAGGGTTATTAGATCCTATTATCCTATATGCAAAAAAGTTAATGCAGGACGTGTGGCGAGCCCAATTAGACTGGGATGAATCCATTCCACAAAATATATATACAGCATGGCTGCAATTTGTTCGGCAGTTTGAGTCAATTAATAGAATTTCATTTAACTGAAGAGTCTTAACAGTTGACTATCGGGATATTCAAATTCATGGCTTTTGTGACGCTAGTAGCATCGGCTACGGCGCATGCCTGTACATTCAATCAACAGGAATGGATAACGAAAGCACGAGTGTTGAGCTGTTATGCTCCAAATCACGCGTAGCGCCCTTGAAACCGGTTACTATTCCGCGTCTCGAGCTTAGTTAGAGCGTTATTATTAGCACGATTATACAATGAAGTAATGAACACATTAAGTATCGTGCCTCATAGGGTGATATTTTGGTGCGACTCATCGATCGTGTTGCATTGGTTGAGGACTCCACCTCACCAGCTTAAGACGTTTGTACCAAATCGCATCGCGGAAACGCAAAGGCTCACGGAGATAGTGGAGTGGCGGCATATTAGATCGGAAGAAAATCCTGCCGACGCAATTTCGAGAGGCCAGTTACCGCGTGAATTCATGCAAAATCGAACATGGTTCAGCGGACCGGAATGGTTGGTCAAAGACGAGCATAAATGGCCCAAGGAATTGATACAATTAAAGGAAATACCCGAATTAAGAAAAAACATGTGTTTAATAGCGGTGCATAATGACCCCGAAATTCTTGAAAAATTTTCGAGCTACTCTAAATTACTTCGAATTGTCGCGTATTGCCGTCGTTTCAGACCCGCTAATACATACTCAGGCTCACTAGGTGTAAAGGAAATAGACGAGACCGAAGTACAGATATTAAAATTTGTCCAAGCCAATCAATTTAGCAACGAAATTAGAATTCTCCAGAATAAGGAAGCTATAACTAAAGGCAAACTCGCTAATTTGAGTCCATTTCTTGACGACAAAGATCTAATTCGGGGTAGGAGGGCGTCTTCAAAAATCGAATTTAGCGTTCGCAAGTAAACACCCAATATTACTACCTAGTCGGCATAAGTTATCGGATAATATTATTCGCGAAACTCATGAGAGATTCCACCATGCGGGCAGACAACACTCTTAATTCTTAGACAGAAGTTCTAGCTTTTGGATGGCAAAAATCAGATACGGAAAGTTGTCCGTGCGTGCATCCGTTGCTTCCGGTTCGACCCTAACACGATCGAGTACAAAATGAGGAATCTTCCGTTAGCTCGAGTATGCGAGGCGATACCCTTCGTTATAATACGGGAGTAGATTTTTGTGGCCCGTTTCATATTAAAGAAAAAAAGTATCGCAATAGGAACTGGATAAAAGTTTATGTATGCGTGTTTGTGTGTATGGCTATCAAAGCGGTACACCTTGAAGTCGTAAGTGATTTAACTTCCGATGGGTTCATCGCCGCGTTAAGACGGTTTGTTTCGAGGCGAGGAGTACCGAGTCACATTTTTTCTGACAACGGCACAAATTTCGTAGGCGCGAACAATAACCTAAAAGAAATATACGCTCTGTTCAATTCCGAAGAACATAAGAACCTAGTAAATGCTTCGTGTGATTACTTATGTTATAAATCTGTGTGCTTCGTGTGATTACTTATGTTATAAATTTGTTTGCTGTGTGATTCTAATAAGCGTCTGTACCGACTCAGGGCTACAGCTCCAAGGCGTTGTCTGGTACTTAGTTTTATAAATAAACGTTCTGTTGTTACGCGAATAAAGAACATTACACGTAAATACGGTGTGATTCTTAAAACAATCACATCGACTTGACGGAACAGGTCTCAAATTTCACTTTTTGATATAAAGTCGATACTCGCGTGGTTCATTTTTGCGCGTATTTTAATTCTGCAAAAGAATTTTGTATTCTGTAAAGCCAATTTGATAAAAATGAATTGAAAATTAAAAATCTCGATCGGTAACTCCAGCATCCCCCTTAATGGGATGCTGAATACCGACGGTAAAGTTCATTTCTTTGATAAGAAAAATCATCGAATTGGCTTTACAGATTAAAAAATCCTTTTACTGATATAAAGTACGTATGAAAACAAAAGTTGTTCTTCTCAATTAAAGACCAAAAAAGATATAAAATTATTAATTAGTTGTCAGCTCACGGAAACATTCACTCATATAAAAGTTACATGAGATTAGGCGCATAAATTGAAAGAGCAGCACCACTCGGACAGGAATAATGAACAATTTGGTAATAATAAAAGTACGAACAAATCTCTAATAAGAGAGATTTTTTGTCACTCATTTTATTCATTATAGGTTAAGTTAAGGTAAAGAAGAGCGAATATTTTTAATTTTTTTCTCGTTTTTTATATGAGGTCGATACTCTCGTGGTTTATTTTTGCCGTGTACTTTAATCCTGCAAAAGGATTTTATATTCTGCAAAGCCAATTTGATAATTTATAATATTATAGCTTAGAATTTCGGCCTACATTATCGACCTCGATCAAGTTCGAGCGTCAGCTCAGCATCACTTTAACCCATTACTTCCCAAGCGGACATTTTACAGTCGAATGGTTTTTGGCTCAGAAAAGTGATAAAAATCACATGAAAACTTATAACAAAATATGCTTTTTTACGTAAAAAGAGTTGCTCTTTCAGATTCCGGAGTCAAAATTCCAAAATTTTTTATTGAAAATTAAATATGGCTGCTCAAAGTTGATATAAATTTTTTCATCGACTATTAACTTTTTATAGTGGAGAAAAATTTTGTCTGTAATTGTTGTAGACGATTGAAGTGACAGAATTTGGCTCTTTAAAGTATAAACTATTAATTTTTATTAATTGACTTTTTCAAGTCACTCAAGTCACTAGTTCAAGATGGCGGATGCAATATGGCGTCCAAATACATGAAAATCATATTTTATTATAATATATGTGTGTGTGAAGTCATTTCCCACGTTTTCGAGGTCGCTGAGTACGAATTTTTGATCATTTACCCATTTCTCAAAATAGCGGATACAATATGACGTCCACATGCAACAAAAATCATACTTTATCCGCCATGTTGAACTATTTGAAAAAATCAATTAATAATCATAGTTTATATTTTAAAGAGCCAAATTCTGTCACTTCAAAAGTCTACAACAGTTATGGACAAAATTTTTCGAAGTTCTCCACTATAAAAAGCTAATAGTTGACAAAAGAATTTATATCAACTTTGATTTGCCATATTTAATTTCCGATGGAAAATTTTGGAATTTTGACTCCGGAATCTAAAAGAGCAACTCTTTTTACGTAGAAAAGCATATTTTGTTATAAGTTTTCATGTGATTTCATCACTTTTCTGAGCTGAAAACCAATTGACTGTAAAATGTCCGCTTGGGAAGTAATGGGTTAAGGCAATGCTGGCGTGACGGTCAAATTTGATCGAGGTCGATAAAAGAATATGGAAAAAAATACGATATAAGAAAAGGGTATAAAAGGATAATGTAATTGATTTGTTTGTATATGTACAGGTTGTCCCACAATGAATGGCCAACCCGTCAATGGTACATAGTTTGTATTAAACTGAATAGAAAAGTCTACCATTTTACGAATAGCGTAATATTAATCGAATTATTAATGATTAAAAATCGCAGCATTAGCCCGGCCTACCGCCGAATACAAGCGCGCGGAGAGATAAGACCGCCCAGCGTCATTGTTACTAAGATCGCGAGAAGTTGTTTGGCAAAAAACAGGAACAATCGCAGCTCAAAACCGCCGCTTTTAGGCATTGCCGCGTGTAGTAAACAGGAGTTGTTTACTACACGCGACAATGCCTAAAAGACTTTTCTATTCAGTTTAATGCAAACTATGTACCATTGACGGGTTGGCCGTCATTCATTGTGGGACACTCTG
>JAJVSH010000151.1:69818-89785 GCA_021460005.1 Tetramorium alpestre | reverse complement strand
GTGGGCGTGGGCGTGGGCGTGGGCGTGTGCGTGTGCGTGTGCGTGTGCGTGTGCGTGTGTGTGTGTGTGTACGTATATACGTACCCAGTGAGAAATGATTGATCAAATCGATGTCGAAATGACATTGATTCGATGTTTTTTCGAACATCATTTCTCACTGGGTATGTACATTATTTCTCGTTTTACAATAGCTTCTTTATTAGAATATTGTGGAAAAATAGCTAATATAAGGATATGATGTACACAAATTTTCACAGAAATACGTATTGAATTAGGCATCAAAGTTAAGTTTAAGGAATTTGACTGTCTGTTTGTGTCCTCTATGGGGGGTATTCATAGTCAGTTCTTATATTTAAGATCATCTTAAGTACAGTCTTATGTGGTTCTAAACCAATCACAGGCCGGTATTCATAGTCGATTCTTATTTTAAGACCGTCTCAAGTAATGTCTTAAGATGCTAATACGGCTCTGTGATTGGTTTAGAACCACATAAGATTGTACTTAAGATGATCTTAAATATAAGAAACGACTATGAATACTGTCCACAGAGCCGTATTAGCATCTTAAGACATTACTTAAGATAAGTACCGACTCTTAAAATAAGAACTGACTATGCCGGCCTATATGTAAATTTCAATTTCATGAGTATAAATGGCAGAGCTATTATACTCATTTTATACATTTTATACAAGCAAATATCCCACACAGCATATAATATTTCTGAAACATTACATTCAATTAAAACAATGTTTCAGAAATATTATATGCTGCGTGGGACTGTTATATTTCTGAAACATTGTTTTAATTGAATGTTTCAGAAATATTACATGCCATGTGGGATTGTTATTGACATACCAGCTCCAGACGCCATTATTGGACTAATAAATGGTAAATAAAACGTGAATTAAAAATTTGTTTCGTTTTAGACATAAATTCCTCCTTGCAGACTGGTATTAATACGTATACTTTAATTCTGGAAAAGAATTTCCAAATCTACAAAAGTAATATGTACGAAATCTTGTGACAAAAATTATTGCGTTTAATCAGTAAAACAGACTTATCGCCAGCATCCCCTTAACCCTTTGCGTCATGGTGGGTCACTCAGTGATCCACCTCCTTTCTCTAGTTTTTAATTATTTTGACGACTTTCTTATCTTTTAAAGACGAGTTTTTTGTTTTTTTATAGTTCAGCATACCTTAAGGTACATATAAAAAAATAGTATGACCATAAATTTATATTTATTTACTCGCTATAAATAAACAAATGTCCAAAATTAGAATTGAAATATAGAGAATCTATTTTTGGAAAAAATTCATTTTCTCTTAAGTAAGAGCACCAATTTCCGAAACTTGGTATCCTTGGTATCGGAGGTTTTTTGGGCTGCTGATTACGAATCCGTTCTCGAATTTTCAAAATTCAAAATGGCGGATCCAATATGACGGACGTAAAATCCAAAATTCAATCAATTTTCGTAAAACTTTGCATCCGGGAGTTTTTTGGGGCGCTGATTACGAATTCTTTCTCGAATTTTCAAAGTTCAAAATGGCGGATCCAACATGGCGGACGTAAAATTCAAAATTCAACCAATTTCAGTGATAAAATACAGGTATAGAAGGAAGTGTGTTAAATATTGACATTGCCCCACTTCTTGGCTGTAAGTTGGAGTAAATAAAATTTCAAAATTGAAATCTTCCTTAGAGAGACTTTTCATTTTCTCCTAGAAGTGTAGGCAAAACCGTAATATGAGAAGAATATCGTTACCGTTTATTACTATATTGTTGCAATTTATTAATTTTTCTTGATTTCAATGTATAGTAAGTATGTAAAACAAATTCTCTATATTTCGCTTTTAATATTTCTTTATAATAATATTTCTTTGAACGAATTATTCTTCTTTTCCAATTTTTACGAAACTTGGCATCCAGGGGTATCTTGGGTCGCTGATTACGAATCCGTTTTCGGACTTTCAAAATTCAAAACGACGGGTCCAATATGGCGGACATAAAATGCAATATTATTAGTTATAAATTATAATAAATAAAACATTAAATATGAAACAAAATTAAAAGCAGAAAATGTAAAAAAATTAAAAATAAAGAAAATAAAAAAATAGAACTGGAATCTCATTACATCCCCGCCGCCAGTTCTGGGTACTACCAAGAGCAAAACTACTATAACAAAACTAAATTATAACTAATAATATTGCATTTTACGTCCGCCATATTAGATCCGCCATTTTGAATTTTGAAAATCCGAAAACTGATTCGTAATTAGCGGCCCAAAAAACCCCTGGATGCAAAGTTTCACGAAAATTAATGAAAATTGAATTTTGGACTTTACGCTATGTTGAATCCGCCATTTTGAATTTTGAAAATCCAAAAACGGGTTCGTAATCAGTAACCCAAAAAACCCCCAGATGCAAAGTTTCACGGAAATTGATTAAATTTTGGATTTTACGTCCGCCATGTTGGATCCGCCATTTTGAATTTTAAAAATTCGAGAACGGATTCGTAATCAGCGCCTCAAAAAACCCCCGGATGCCAAATTTCGTATAAATTGGAAAAGAAGAATAATTCGTTCAAAGAGTTAAAAGCGAAATATAGAGAATTTGTTTTACATACTTACTATACATTGAAATCAAGAAAAATTAATAAATTGCAACAATATAATAATAAACGGTAATGATATTCTTCTCATATTACGGTTTTGCCTACACTTCTAGGAGAAAATGAAAAGTCTCTCTAAGGAAGATTTCAATTTTGAAATTTTATTTACTCCAACTTACAGCCAAGAAGTGGGGCAATGTCAATATTTAACACACTTCCTTCTATACCTGTATTTTAACAATTCATGCTTCTTATTATATCCTTTCCTTGTTATTCTATGATTACATTATAATTTATTTATCTTACAAAAATATGCGAATAATTTGAATACAAATTGAATCGTATCGAATGAGATTTGGTTCGATTTAAATTTGAATTTTTATGAATCTAAATTCTATTCAAAATTTGAATCTAGATGGATCGAATAAAATTCATATACATTATCAATTTTATAAAATTATATTTCCTATTAATAAGTATAATATAGTATGTTAATAAGTACATTCATATTATTTTTCCACATTCAAATATTCTTTTATCCGTGTAAAAATTCAATTTAATCATTTATTATTAAATAAAATTATATTTAATTATTCGATTTGCTTCATTTCAGATAAAACTTTGTCGAGTTAGTTCGATTTGGATTCGAAGAAGAAAATAAAATTCTATTTGATTCGAATCGACATAAAAAATTCTCGATTCGTAAATCTCTATTGTCTTATTTATAATTTATCCTTTTCTTTTTCGTTTAAACACGGTCTAGTACCTTACTATCTCTATTCTTATTTAAAGTTTTTTCTTTCCTTTCTTTTCCTTTTGACTTTTTCTTTTCTATTATTTTTTTCTTTTTCTATGTAAAATTTCTCTATAATAACACTCTTTCCGTCTTCTTATCTAATTCATTACTCCAAATCATTTAGCTTTTCCTCTTCATTCTTTTCTAAATTTTCAAACCAATCCTTTCTTTATAATCCTGTCTAAAGAAGATTTCATTTAACTTCATTCTATTAAAAATGGCAGTCCTTTAAGGTATTATGATATACTTCACATATCGTGATAACAGTAAACTTATAAAAAAGATATTTTGTAATACATTGTTTATTTATAAACGTGGGTCAATCCTCCCCAGTTACCCTTAAAAGACAAAACATGTTATTTCTTAGAAATATTCGCGCGTGACGTTGAGATTGAGAAATCCTGTTAATTTGGTTCACGTTGAAATTACTTCGGAAAATTTGGCACGATAGTGCAATAGCCATCGGATTTATTTATCTCAGTCAGCGACGCGTGGATATACCAAAAATATTTCCAATAAGACTATTTAGTGCGCGTCATGCGCGGTGACGGTTCACGCGCGTAATAGTTATAGTAGTGTCGAGTAATTTGTCCTTTTACATGCAAGACGAATGCTTCCCCGATCAGCAACTTCCAATTGAGATAATAATCTCGGCGAGCAGTGGTGCAATGGCTGAGGTATCTCTATACTTTTTTCCCTTGTTTGGAAAATGGCGCGAACGGTGATGAATCATTCGCACGAGGCAGAGAGGAAGAGCGCGGAGCGGTCCGATATATTTTTACATCGTTCTAGCTGCACGTTAGATAGAGTCGCGTTGTAACGGTTTGCAACCACGGGAATGCGTAGGCAGCGACCTAAGAACGGCAATACGTTGCCCCATTTCAAACTTGGAATATCCCCCGACAGACGATTACACAGTTCGAGCGAGGCCAATTTTCGTTTCTATCTTAACATATACCTTTCGGAATTATTCTATTCGTCTATTTTTATCAAGCGAACATAAAAATATCGTTGTATGGTTACGTAAACGCTATACAGTTATAACAATGTCTCTTCCTCCCCTCTTTCTCGCGTTCTCTTTCTTTCTCCTTCGCTTCGTTATATATGAACGAAATTCATTCATAAATTCAACCACTTCTTTCAATTCTAATTTCCTAATGTATCGTTCATTTGATGATAATCTTTAAAGGTTGCTTGAAGCGTCAACAACTTTAATCTTATAGCAACATGTTCGTCATCAAATAATCGTCGTGTAGGATTAAAAAAAAATTCTTGATGTACACTCCCGGCCAAAAGTTTGGATGTGGTAGTAAAAGTACAAGAAAATTTCAGCGAGACTTTCATTTTATTTACTATTTGTCGGTAAGAATAACTTTCATTATGTAAAATGATTATAGTACTTCGTTTTTCAATACTAATTTCCTTATGTTTACCCATTCAGTTTAGAATACGATTACTTATTAAAACTTTGAAACAGATTTGCGAGTGAAATTGACATCGTTCATATTATATGATTTATTATTAAATTAATATATAGTATTTATTAAAACTTACAGAACTTACAATATATTACAAAATAAGAAAATAACAGAAAACTAAAGAAACTTTGAGTAATCTGAAGTTTGCGATTTAATATCTTCCCAGATAGGAAACTTTTCTAATAAATACATAATTATTGCTTCTTTTCATTCACAGCATTTCGCAATAATTGTCATAAGATGATTCTGCAAAACGATCTTTTGCTAAAAAAAAATTTTATAATTACAAGTTCTAAATATTNTATATATACTATTGTACAATTATTACTTGAATAATAATTGTACAATTTTACGCTGTAACGATTTTTACAATAATTAAAAAATTAATTTTTGAAATGTATTCAGTAATAATTGTGCTAAGATAATTCACTCTAATTATACAATTATGTAAGAATTTATTTTAGGCAACAATTTTTTAAAGATTGCTATATGTTACAATAATTGAATTTAGAATTATGTAATAATTTTAAAAGTTAGATTTTGACTTATTACACAATGTATTATACATTATTATGTAGTATATTACATTATGTAGTATACATTACATTTTAAAATTAAAATGATACTAAAATTTTTCTGCATGCGTTCCTATCTGGATTATCAAAGAAAGTAGCCAACTTTGACAAACTTTTGTGTATTTTTTTGTTATAGATCACGAAACTTTTGATAGATATTATTGTATATAATGAGTTTACTGATTCATTACTAATAAATAATCCCTTTTTGAGCCATTGGGTTCCTGGTAAAGACAATAAAATAAAAAATATATAAATATACCGATGTATTCAATTAAACTTTTGACTATGTACATGGCACTGCAAGGGTTATCTTTACAATACAAATGTTTTATCATAAAAATTGCTTTTGGTAAATGCAATTTTTCCTTTAGCATAAAATCTGTCGGCTGTTGTTGAAATTTATCAGGTATCACGCAATATAACAGCATTTTGTACGACCTTCGTGTAAACGACAACGCGGAGAGACCCGTGGGTATTCACTTATAACATATTTCATTTTTCGTCGGCATCACCGCTCTATTTTTGCGTGCGTCGTCTTTCTAGCTGATTTAGCAGATGAGAGGAAGTCTTTATACTGGGACGGAAGAACCAATTCTCTCCAAGTCCGCCGTCCGTTCTCCGTCGTGCGCCACCGGTAGTTTACCTAATACGGTGTAAAAGTCTCCTTCGTTAACTACCATGGTAAGGCTAAAGAGGCACTCTCGGAAATAATGTTTGGCAAACAAAAAAACGAAATCTGTATAAATTGAACATTAAATTCGTGGGAAAAGACTATAAATTTCACATCACTTAGAAAGCAGTAACACATTGTAAATGCTTATAAGAAAAAATTTCAAAATCACCATAAAGAGATTTTAGATATCTCAATTGTTAGCATTAATTATCTCTTTTTTTCTTAATTTTTATTATGAATAAAAGTAAACTTGACCAATTCGAGATTCTTTGTTTGGACATTTATAGGAGGAAGATGATCAAAAAGTGGCTGTGATGCGAAAGGCGTTCCAAATGTTCGACACAACGAAAAGTGGTTTCATCGAAACTATGAAAATTTCAACGATATTAAATACAATGGGACAGCTATTTGACGATGGCGAATTGAACACCTTAATTGAGGAAAATGATCCCGAAGGTTCTGGTAAAGTGAATTTTGATGGTTTTTGCAAGATCGCCGGTCGGTTTCTCGAAGAGGAGGACGCGGAGGCGATGCAAGAGGAACTGAAAGAAGCGTTTCGATTATACGATCGCGAGGGTAATGGATACATTACCACGGCTACGTTGAAAGAGATTTTAGCGGCGCTCGACGATAAACTTACTAGTTCCGATCTTGATGGAATAATCGCAGAGATTGACACGGATGGGTCTGGTACGGTAGATTTTGACGGTACGTAATATATATTATACAATATACTCACATACAATAGACATAGAGTATTAAATAATTAATATGTCTTTTATTATCACAGAGTGTAACAATCAACTATGAGTACTTTTGGAAAGTTGCCATTTCTCAGCCACTCGATCGATTCTTATGAAATTTAGAAGAAATATTAAGGAAGAATAAAAGGTTTATTTGATGCTGCTAGTAATAATGTGAGCGTCATTGGAAGTGTTTTATTAAGCCTCAAAATAAAAAAACTGAAAATTGTTGATGTGAGTATGCACAGAATTATCTTTGGTATGTCATTTTTTCATTCTTTAACTATTACTTATTTGTAATAAATTTCATAATTTTTTGACAATTGATTCAAAAGTTGTAATAATTTATCATGTCAATTTATTTATTATTCCTCTTTTCCAATCTCTTTTTTGACGAAACATTTCATACATTCTTTAGAAGATTGATTTTCTTTTTTCAGTATCTTTTTAAGCTATAAATTTAAAGAGTGACGAATTGTTTTACATTATCCTGAAAATTTTTTATTTCAAAGTTTTACTTAATTACTTAAATTACTTTCAATAATTTTTTGAGAGCCTTTTCTTATCTATCCCAAACAGATTTTTTAAGAGTTATCCTTGTCTATTCTTTATAAATCATCAAAATTTTGGATGGAGTAATCCTCCACTTCAATGAATTTATTACAGTTTTCCGACATGATGTTGCAATCATTCTTATGCGATATTATTAAATTTCATCCAAAAGCGATCGATAAAGAGTAGGCGAGTAACAATCAGAGAGACTTTCAAAAAATTATTGAAGTAATTTAAATACGTGGAACTTTAAAATAAGAAATTCTCAGGCATAAAACGATTCGTGAATCCTTAAATTTCTAGTTTAAACTAATGGATACGGGAGAAACAATTTTTTGGTTAAGAATATGTGTGAACTTTTCATAAAAAAAGAGGTTGAATAATGAAGTAAATCAACATGATAAATTATCACAATTATCACAATTTGAATTTGTCGAAAATTGTAAAATTTAGTACAAATAAATAACATCTGAAAAGTAAAATAATGGCATGCCAAAGATAATTCTGCGTATGCTTACATCAACAATTTCCAATTTAAGACTTGATAAAACACCTCAAACAATATTTACGATTATCGTTATCGGCACTAAATAAACCTTCCTTAATATCTTTCCTCAAAGAGTCAATCAAGTGACTGAGAAATAGCAGCTTATTTCTAAAAGTTTTCATAGTTGACTGCTACATATATGTGTATATGTGTATATATATATATATATATATATATATATATATATATATATATATATATATATATAGTGTATGTATGTATATATATATGTGTATATGTGTATATATATATATATATATATATATATAATAATTATAGGATGTTTCATTTTAATTTTGGCAGACAAATCTTGATATTACATGATTTTAGAAAAGATTTCTAAGGCAAAAGTTGTATGGTTTTAAGGAGGATATTAGATGATGACAATAATTTGACCTCGTAGTCGTTTGAAGATTACGTGAAAGTTCAATTTCTTAAATGAAAAACACCTATTTTTCATTGCATATTTTTGTATCATATTTTGAATTTTTCAAAACACTTTAATAAAATATTTTTCTATTAAATACTTTCCTAGTTATAAATCTTGAAAGCTAAAATTCAGGGGATGTAGGAGGACCTTACGCACCAGGAGCGCGAATACGCTAGTCAGTGAGATACTCCCGCGTCCTAACTTTCAAGCTTTATAACTCGGAAAATACTTAATAAAAAGATATTTTATTATGATGTTTTGGAAAGCTCATTCCAACATTATAAGAATATATAATGAAAAATAGGAAGTTCTATTTAAGAAATTGAAGGTAATTTTTATATGATCTTTAAACAACTATGCAAAGTCAAATCATTGTCACCATCTTATGTCCCCTTTAAAACCATACTTTTGTCTGAACTTTTTTTTTAAAACTCATAATATCGAGATATTTGACTGCTAAAAATACAATGGGACACTGTATATATACATATATATAAAACTTATTTAAATAACTAATTTATTTAATAAGCTATTAATTTATCATTTATCTTATGATAACTAAATCTGTTTACAGAATTTATGGAGATGATGACTGGAGAATGATTCTGCATGAAAACGGATTTACATCACTCGAAGAAGATCGCTAAGGAGATAATAAACTTTCTTAATAAAATAATATTTTTGCAAAAAAAGTGTCAATTTTATTATCATTAGTTAATCTTGACTTGTGCGTGTAATAGATAGGATGGGCGTTTGCATATATAAGAAAAAAAAACGGGATGGAGAGAGAGGCATTGTGTTATATATAAGTAAATATATCTAGAGATTTGCGTTTTAGGGCAATTTATTAATTGCATTTGCTACAATAAACTGATAAATCATTTTTTTACATTAAATGAAAAAATAGCTTTTGGTCCAGTATCGTTACATCTAACGATACCACATATACCTATTATATCAGATTTATAGGAACATTTTACTGATAGTTTACTTCGTGGGTGGGTTGGCCTTCATGATGAACATAGACGGTCTGAACGTAGATATTAGGCACGGAAAGAGCACCGGTGGTCAAGGGTCTGTCCAATGGATAGCCAAGAGGTTTGCCGTCGAGAGAGATAGCGCCACCGATGATTTCAGAGATGTGTTTATTCTGGTAGTATCTGCTAACGTATGCGTCCTGCGATTTCTGTCCTTGACCCAAGATACCTTGGTAACCACCGGCGTGATATTGTCCGCTACCGGTATATCCTACACCAAGTCCTTGTTGTTGTTGGCTCTGTCCTTGATAGGTAACGTGATATTTGCCTTGGATTCCAGACTGAACACCGCTGTGGACGCCCTGCACTTCGGAATATTGCCCTTGGACACCTTGTACACCGTGTATGCCAGATTGCACTCCATGTGCTCCATGGATACTCTGTTGTACGCCAGCTGGTACGGCTCCTACTATTTCTTGACCGTGTTGACGTTGTCCTTGCTGTCCTTGCTGTCCTTGATAGATATTCTGTGGTTGACTCCATTGGTATTGTTGCTGTTGTCCAAGCTGTCCTTGTTGTTCAAGCTGTCCCTGCTGTTCATGTTGTACTTGTTGTCCTTGTTGTCCTTGCCAAACATTTTGTCCATAAACGTGTCCTTGGCCTACTTGATACTGAGAGTGCGTGTACGGATACTGTCCATGTTGGTGAGTGTAGAGGTCAGCATAATGGTTCTTTACAACTGTAAAAAAAGAAATTATTAATTTTTCTATGCTACTCAATGGTAAGCAGCTTCGTCTTTGCGGTGATATTGTACCTTGATTCTCTTGTTGGCTGATTGGCAGAGTTTCTGGTACAACCTCCACAGCTTGTTTTACACCGACTACTTTACTACCTTGATGCTGGATTTGCTGATAGTCCTCGGTACCAACTACTTGATATTCACCTTGTTGATAGGTCTGATATTGTTCCGGGATTACTGGTCCATAAGGCACGTTTTGTTGTCCCGGTTGAGAGATTACAACTAACAGTTGAACTGGGAATCCTTGACCACGATGACCTTTGGGAAGAGCCAACCTAGCTGGGAAACCGAAGATTTGGTGCGGCTGAAAAAAATATCACCGTTTAGTTTTAGATTACTCATTGAAATAATCGTCGCTGAAAAACATTTATAATAGAGAAAAAAATTACCTCGGGGATGTAATATGGTTCTTGGGCATGAACAGCATTGTTGACACTCTGTTTAATTTGCTGAACAGACGGATAGTCATGGCTCTGTCCTGGTGCCTGTTGGGATTGTCTAACGATGACATTTTGTCCTTGTTGCACTGTAAAACAAAGATAATTTGTTTAATACAAGAACCAATGCATATATGTATGTGTCGTATGTACGATGAATAATTTTGCAATAGAGTACATACGGTCAGTTATGAACTGGTCGAGTTCGACGAATTGGTGCCTGTGTTGAGAGATGCTGATAGGTAGGCCTTGGTAGTCATGTTTAGGCCCCAAGTAGACGCGGACAACGGCACCGGGGACGTTCTGCTCGCTCTGGACAGTGATCTGATACTCGTACGGTTTGTGGTCTAATCTCTTCACTTGCGCCTTAATGTGTTGCTGCTGCTGCTGTTGTTGTTGAACTTGCTGTTGTTGGCCAACTTGCTGCTGAGTAGCTGAATCGAGATCAACATAGTAATCGTTGAAAAGAGTCACCAGTGGGCTGATTTGAACGTTCTGGATGCTAACGCCAGGCAAAACAATGTCGTTGTACTGATATGCTGGCAAAGAGTTTTGGTACTGCCTGAACAAATAAATGACTTTCTGGTAAAGCTGATAGAAAGCTGGATCATTAACAGCAACTTGTCCCAATTCAAGAACAGAAGGAGTGTAATCGTAGATATTCTGCACTTCGGGAGCATTGCCGAGAAGTTGACGCGCAGCGGCTTGAAGACTGCCATAGTATCTGTGATGGAAAAAGTTAAATTGTTAGTAGTGTAATATTAGTAAATATGACATTAATTGAATAGTTGAAAATTAACCTTGGGTTAATACTCTTTCCGGTTCCTTGGATGAGTTCTCCAAGAATGTTCAAACCTTGCGGCTGATAAAGAGAGAGGAAGGCGCCTAGTGGAGTAATGACATGTCCAGAATCAATAGCTTCGATCAATCTTTGTTCAATCTTGTGGACAGTCTGGATAAGTCGCTGATTATTGAGTTGTAAATGCTGAGGACGTCCAGGGAATTCGAGTCCATTTGTTTGACGGAGGTGCGGCTGATATGGCGCTTGTACGTTGACGTAGTCGGTGTTTTGAATCGGACCCAATCCGTTCGAGAGACGATTCAATTCGTAATGAGCCAATAGTTGTTGGTGAAGGTAGTAGTAAATAGATCCTTGACCAATGTGACCTTCTTGATTTTGAATGCCTTGTTGTTGGTATTGCGCAGGTGTTTGCTGTCCGTGCTAACGTTGTATTTAAAAAATGTTAATATGGAACGCGAATTTGAATGACACAAACTAATATATTTCTTTTTTCTTTTACATGAGAAATTATTTTGTAATAATATTTACTTGTATCTAGGAAATAAAAGAGGTTACTATTTCTCCTATAATCTTTGATGGAAACTTTTGATTAAACTTGTACGTTTCATAGCCCTTATACATAGAAACGACAAATGTACGAATAAATAAGACAATACGGTTGTTTATTTCATCCTTATTGTTTGCCGAAACGTTAAATAAGAAGAAATACTGCATTGTATCACCTATCTTGCTTGTTGGAAAGCATGGCAACGTCATAATTTTACTTCCATCAATTGACAAATGATCGTAAAACTCTTTAACAAAACAATCAATAATTTTTTCTCCTATACGCTATTAATTTTTTATTTCCATTGTAACATTAATTTTGATACTATAATTAAAAATGTGGCACTTGGATTGGTTGCGTACAAAAGTACTACATTTAATTAAAATTATCTGCCTTTGGAGTCAATTAAATTCATGACAGTATGAATATTTAAATAATAACCTCTTTTATATATGTTGTAAAAATTGCAGGCATTTTATAAGAAAAGCAAATTATACAATAATTACTTTAAATGAGGCATGCTTACCTCTTGCAAGTATCCAGCGAGATTCACATAGCCGTAGTAGTTGGTGAGGCCGACATCTTGTGTAAAGTAGGAAAGTTGTTGCTCACTGTTGGACAATTGGGCGGAGTAATTAACAGGAATTACAACTTGCTGGTTGTAGCTGACACCTTGTTGTTGCTGTGCAACAACGTTCTGGGCTTCCTGAATGATCCTAGCATCGAAATAGTACTGAGGAATGATTTCATACAGAGGTGGCAGAATGATACCCTGTGTTTCCGGATGTTGAAGGACGGCTCCAATGAAAGCCTTGACGAATTGCTGTTCGTTAACGTGGACGCGGGCCCATGCGGCGGTTGCCAAGAATGTTTGATAGTTCTTAGCGCCTAATAAGATTCTGTGCAGGAGGGAAACTTCTTTACGAAGCTGGCTGATGGAACTCGAGTAGGCGGTGCCTCTTGGCTGAACCAGACCAGCCTGTACAGCGCCCACATAGTACTTGACGAGGATCGGATTGTCATATTGTTCGGCACTGTTTTGGATGTCATAGGTAGTACCAAGGATCTGGAGCTGCTCGTTCGGAATTTCTTGGGTAATCTGTTGCAGCAACAGTATAGAGTCTTGTTGCCTCTTCAAAAGATCTTGATCAGCTAAAGAAGAGCAAAGAAATGTGTTTAATCACATTCCTCAAATTGAGTTTTAAACATTAATATTTCACGATATAATATTAGCTATTAAATAGATATTTACATATATGAAACGCTTAATAGTGTAAATCGTACGAAAAATATAGAAAGGATAGAAGCAACAGTAATTTTTTTTTAAGTGTTTGCGAAAATTATATACCCTTTTTTGATCGAGAAATAGAAAGACATAAATAGAGAGAACATAAAATTAATCCGAATGGAATAGCGATTACTTACCAGCATGTTGTTTGTGTTGCTGTTGCTGTTGGGGTAGAGCCGCCCCAAAAGCTGCCAGAGCCAGTAGAACGATCGCGCACCTCATTGTGATGCTGTTAATGCCGTTTGCCGCATGATCTCTACCGAGCGATGTGAGTCTTTTATACCAAAATCGTATCAAACAAAGGCATTATCGGTGGCGACCTATTGACCTACCACCGTGCAAGATTTCGCTGGCTACGCGCGATATCCCTTGTTATTTCGGATGAATCGAAGTTGATCGAAGGTTAATGATAAGGATTCCTTTGAGTGAGATAAAATTGCGTCATTAGTTATGAAATTCAAGTTTTGTAACTGTCTCTATTTTTGTCAATTTTTTCTCTTTAATTATAATATTAGCAGTTGCATTTTTGCGCTTACGATAATTATGTTATCATTTGTTTATTTGTACAAATAAAAGCTTATTTTTAATCTGGGATTTTCCATGAAAATGAAATCTCACTTCATTTATGTAAAAGCGAGTATAAAACGTAAGAAATTCGTCTTGTTTGTATAAATATTTTTGATCTTAGGAGATCTTATTCAAATATATATCTTTAATATATAATCGATAATAAATTAGTTATTATATATATATAATAACTAATTTATATATATATATATGTATATATATAATAACTAATTTATTAAAGTCGAGCATGGGACTCATATAATTGCTTTATGTACCTTTGTATATTTTTCATTTACGATTTATTTGTTTTAATTATCATGAAACATTATAAATATCGGGAGAAAAAGAAATCAATTCCTTATTCAAATCCTTTTAAGCAAAGTATTCTGCATTTAATTTATTTAGAAATCAACTTATTCAAAATCCTTTTAAGCAAAGTATTCTGCATTTAATTTATTTTGAATAAGTTGATTACTTTTTCTCCCGATATTTATAATGTCTCATGATAATTAAAACAAATAAATCGTAAATGAAAAGTATACAAAGGTACATAAAGCAATTATATAAGTCCCATGCTCGACTAGTTTAATAACTTAGTAATTTTTAACTTAACATAATAAACAGCTATCAATTCCTTTTAATTGATCTATTTTTGGCTGAAAAGTGATGCCATTAAGTGTCATCGAATATATAGCTGTATCGATACAAGACATAACATAGATAATATAAAATTGCATAAAGTTGCATACATCAATTACAATATCGCAATTAAATTTCAAAACTTCTTTCAAGATATAAAAAATAAATTTAAATTTAAATTATTAATTCTATTAGTTATATAAATAAGAAATAAATATTACATTTAATTGATTATTAGAATTTTTTAATGTCTGTAGTAAATAACTTGGCAACTGAAACATATGATTATACACTCCTCAAAAGAATTACAGGGACACCCGAAAATAAAAAAATGGGCAAATTTCAAACAGTTATAACTTCATTAAGGAGGTATATACGTTTGGAGGCACAAAAAAAGACTTTTTTCATGATTTTTTTTCAGAGCCAAGAGACAACTATAAAAATAAGACTTCTTGCATAATAAAGTACACCTTTTGTAATACTTATACAAATTTTATTAAAATGATTTTGTTGAAAAATCCCCCTCTCCCCCCTTGTGTAGTTAGCCGTGCACGTCACGCATGATTCCACGGTTACAATAATTTCTCCTTGCCCATTTATCTGAAACACAAAAATCAAACGGCATCTTAAAGAAGAGTAAATTTCCTTGTCGTATCCGATTTTTAAAATTTTTCAACAAAATTATTTTAATAAAATTTGTATGAGAATAACAAAAGGTGTACTTTATTATGCAAAAAGTCCTATCTTTATAGTTTGTCTCTTGACTCTGAAAAAAAATTCATGAAAAATGCCTTTTTTTGTTCCTCCAAACGTATATGCCCCCTTAAAAGTTATCGGAATGTAAATAAAAAAAAGCTTTTTTTCTTTAACCCTTAATAACTCGGAAACAAAAAAATTGTAGAACATTTCATAAAAAATGGAAATTGTAGAGAAAACTCCAATCTTTCGCGAGATAAAGTTGAAAATTTCCTCCGATTTTTTGTATCGCTCATGAAACGTAAAGTGACAAGAAAAATTTTCATTTTGTCCAATTCTTTTCGTTGTGTAAAAATTATAAAAATAATAGGAACGTAAAAATCATACAGTTCATTCAAAAATAGAGATTTCAAGCTTCAAAATGCTTTTTATAAATTTGCATTCCGATAAGTTTTAAAGAAGTTACAACTGTTTGAAATTTGCCCAGAAATTTTTTGAGTAAGTTTCGGGTGTCCCCTTAATTCTTTTGAGGAGTGTACTTATTACATGCTTAACTTATCTGTACTTCACGTGCTTAACTTATCTGTACTTCAAACTTTCCATGTGTCAATTTGATAATTGGCTATTATCTCTGACATAATTCATTGATTATTACACATTAAGACATTTTAATTTCTTTAAAAATACATAAAAAATTTCCATAATATTCTACTGAATATTGCAAGAAATTTTTGAAAAAGAAAAAAATAGAAAATATTATTTATATAGTTATATAATTATAATAAAAATGCCATTGATTTTGATGTATATAAACAAGCAAACAAGCGCGCACATATGCATACATAGATGTAGCACGTAATGAGATATAACAATTAAATAGATAATTAAAAAATATATTAATAAAAGTATGTTAAAGACTTATTAATGAACTAAAATTTAAATATTAAATACTAAATCAATATAAAAATTTATTAAAAATTTATTAAATCAATATAAAAATTTATTAAAAATTTATTAAAAATAAGTTGTAATAAACAAAATATGTAATTAAATCTTTTGTTTGTAAACGTATTCAAATATATATATTATTTAAAATATAACAAAATACTATTCATTATACAAGTTATAAATAAAGTGATTGAAATGCATAAAAAGTAACGTACACAGAAAACATATCATAAAGTATTTTTAATTTTATTTTTTAAGAATTTAATAAATAGTTTTTGAGATATAAAAAATTTATAAAAATTACATAAATATTAAAATTATATAATTACATAACTATATATTTAATTTCTATCTATAAAGATACAGCATGTTTTTATACGTAAGCGTGATCAAATGTTTTTATAAATATTTTCAATTTTTTAATTTTATAACAATAATTTGATAAATTTATTAGATTTTTTATTTCTTTTTTATTTTTTATGAGCATTTCAAATATCTTTAAATATTTTATTTAAAAGATATTTTAAGAATCTAAATCTTATTTTATTGCAATTATCGTTTTATTTATTTATTGGTTTTTTTAAGTCTTATATGTATACGTAAAGAGAGATTAAAGATTATGGGCCGAGAGTTATTAGATTATCTATATTTGTTCTCTTTTTAAAAGAATAAACTTTAATAGTGATTGTTTTGTAGGTAGTAATAATAATAATAATAATAATAATAATACATATATACATATACAGGGTGTCCCAGAATTGTCGCGCCAATTTTCGTGACCAGGTAGAGCGGATCAAACTGAGTCGAAAACTCCTCTACCATTTTGCAATTTTCGCAATAGTTAACGAGATATTAATTGTTAAAAACCTCCGTATTAGGCCGGCCTTTCGCCGAATGCAAGCGCGCGGCGAGATACAACTGCCCAGCGTCATTGTTCCCAAGATCGCGAGGAGTTGTTTACTACACGTGGTAATGCCTAAAAGCGACGGTTTTGAACTGTGAATTGTCCCGCTATTTTTTGCCATTTTTGAAAACAACTCCTCGCGGTCTTGGTAACAATGACGTTGGGCGGTCGTATTTCGCCGCGTGCTTATATTCGGCGGAGGGCCGGCCTAATACGGCGATTTTTAACAATTAATGTCTCGTTAACTATTGCGAAAATTGCAAAATGGTAGAGGAGTTTTCGACTCAGTTTGGTCCGCTCTACGTGGTCACGAAAATTGGTGCGATAATTTTGGGACACCCTGTATACCGGGTGGTACAGTAACTTTGTCCACTTAAAATATCTTCGCTATTTTTAGAGATACGAAAATATTGTGATAACGAAAGTTGTTCAGCGTCAAGAGAGCAGTAATATGCTGGTTATAAATTTTTTGTGGGTGGAAGCGTTTCAAAGATTTCAAAGTCACCTCTACTTTTTTAAATGACATATTGTAGATTTTTATCCTTAATGCAGTAGCTGTTGCTTAGACGATTTCAACGGCTTTATGACTTTTCTATATCTGGGTACAAATCGTAGTGACCTGTACGACCTCGAGTTGCAATCGGCTCGAAACGCTTTCAAACGAGTCCTCGTTGGATCCATTACGGTTTCCTACCCCACGTCCCCTCCTATCACCCCGTGGAATCTGTTCCCACTCCAAAGGATACATCTTTAAAAAAAACCGTGTTACGTCATTTTTTACAATATTTATTATTTTCAAAACCAAGTCCACTTTATGTCATTACAGTATTTTATCCCCCTTTGACCCCCTTTTCTCAAAATTGAGAAGCATGCTCAACTTGAAATTTTTCCACAAGTAATCTACCATCATAAATTTTCATTCAGCATACATTTCAGCTTGACATCTCGAAAACAGGCGAATTTTAGAGAAGCTCTTTGCTCGCATTTTTTTTTCAAAACACGGAAATTGGAATAGAAAAGTCACTCAAGAAAGCGGGTTTGAAGAAAAGACGGTTAAAAATTACTCACGCAGGAAAATTCGTGGTATGACTACCCAGGAAACCTTTGTAATGCACAATTATTGTTTTTTTTTCATTCACCGCATTTCGCAATAATTGTTATAAGGTGATTCTGCAAAACGCATATCTTTTGTTGAATATATAATTATTTGAATTTATAATTATTTGTTGAAGTTATAATTATAAGTTACAAGTATTGAGTAAATTGAAGCAAAATTATTTAAAAAATAAAAAAATTTCTTACTATTACTTGAATAATAATTGTACAATTTTATGTTGTAACAATTTTTACATAATATACAAATTATATAATTACAAAATTAAATAATTACAAAATATAATACATAATTACAAAATTAAATTCTGAAATGTATTCAGTAATAATTGTGCTTAGATGATTCGCTCTAATTATACAATTATATAAAAATTTATTTTAGACATCAATTTTTTTAAAGATTGCTATAAGATTACAATAATTAAATTTAGAATTAATGATTTTAAAAGTTAGATTTAACTTATTACACAATATATTATACATTAATTATTTTAAAATTAAAATGGTGCTAAAATTTCTCTGCATGCGTTCCTATCTGCATCAATGAAGATAATGATGCGAACTATTTCTTCTAATATTTCTGTTAATATTTCATCTCTCGTAAATTCATGTAAACGGCTTAGAAAATAAAATTTGATAAAATTTTAATAGAAACTTTCACGACGCATTGTTCCGTTATATTGGTCACACGCACATTCCTGAGATGAAGCGCAGCGACCGCCGTGGTCGCCGGGTTTGTGAAGTTAGCATCCCAACATAAAAATTCCGTAGTTCTGATTAGTGTTCTGGCTTCCTTTTGAAGAGTTTTGAAGTATTTTTTAAAGATTAAAAGAGTTCCGGCGATTAACATAATTAAAATATTTAGCATTTGAAAATTGGAGTGCTAACTTCACACTCCATTTCAAGATCAAATAGTTCAAGATCAAAATAAGTGAATAGCTTATTGCTTATTTGCTTCATTTTGTTGTGCACTAGAGTTTTTAACAAATAAAAAATATTTTTGACATAAAAAAATTTTTTAAATTAAGAAAAAAAATTTTTTTTATTAATTAGTTTTGACATGTAATTACAATTTCTCTGTACTTGCTTAAGAGTTCTTGATAATTTTTATAATAATTTTTGCAACAAAAGCTTAAAAATAAAGTTTTAAACAAATTGCCGTTCTATAATACGAAATTTAGATTTCAACTCCTATTGACACCATTTTAGGATATATGCTTTGTATTTTAAACCTTCTAGTTAATTATTATGTTTCAAAGCGATTCGACTTATAATTAAAGAAATATTCAACTTTAAAGAAATCTCGTTGTGGAATTTTTTCAAATATCGACAAAAATTCCCGTACAAAAAAAATTATAAGGGAACTACAAAGAAAAATATTGGAAACTACAGAGGACAGTATAGAAAAACTATTGAAACAGTATTTAAAAATATTGGAATACTACTGTGTACTTATTACAACACTATTAGATAATTACTGAGAACTTATTCGTGAAATATAGTATCAATCTCAGTAGTATTTTCGTCGATAACTATTGAAAGACTTGTATTAAGGTTATTTTCTTAGGATATTAATTATTTCTGTTATTAATCGAGCAAAATTTATTTGTATTTCAAAAATGTTACAATATTATTACAATATCATTTTGATATTATAATATGTATAATATGTTATACAATATAATATGTATAATATTTTTAATATGTAAAAATATTTCTATCAGTCAGCTCTTGAAGTTTATAGACAAAATAATAAATTTTACAATATTAGGTTTATTACAGTACAGTATTAGGTTTAAAAAAATTCAGCTTTTTATGTTTACAATGTAACAATTATATATATATA
>JAJVSH010000016.1:2379343-2390750 GCA_021460005.1 Tetramorium alpestre | reverse complement strand
ATATATATAATTTATTTATATTGTATTAAATAGAATTGATTACTTTTAAAAAAGACGTTTAAATCAATACTCGAAAGTCTCGAAGTATTATTGCCTTTTATCTTGCTGATTGGGTATCTTGTTTGATGTTCTTCGAATTGCTAAAATAGCTGATTGAATCTTGAAAGCTGTTAAATAAACTGATATCAAATAAATAGATCTTCGCATAAAAAAACTTAATCACAAGTAGTGATGTGCTTAAATTTATTAAATTAAAAGATTTTGTAAAGATCAATCATTAAAATATTACATTGTTCTATAATAAGAATTACAATTAAAAAAATTTTTTGCATATATACATGCATATATATACATATATAAAAATACACACAAATATTCGCTTAAAAATTGTATGAGTTTTCTCACTATATTAAATCAATTTTGAAAACAAATTACTAAAAAATATTTCCATACCTGTCTCTGTATGTCTTTTATCATCTTTTGTTCATTCTAATGAATCCTGAAAAGTTTTATTTTATCTTCATTGTAGACTTTCTCTGATCGTTTATTTCTTTGCTTTTGTAACATTGATATATGATTTTCTGTGAAACAAGATTTTCCAATTAATATATGCATGCACTTATCTTCAGGAAGTCCATTTTCAACTTTTTGTAACAAATTCTTCAAGGATGGAAGGAATAAATTTATCGATGTATCAATCTAGTGCAACATACAACAAAACTTTTGTGTTATTAGTACAATAGACATACTATTACTGTAGTCTATTGCCAATACCTCAATGTAATATAATCCTTCATATTACAGTACTAATAATTAAGTTTCTGGAAAGAATAAGAATTTAGAAAAAAAAACATAAAATTTAGAAAAATATAATATTTTACCCTCTCTTCTCTTGACGATCACGTCTTCAGGATTAAGTATATCTCGCTCTAATTCAGTAACAGGTCCTTTTACAGGAATATTCCTATGAATATCAACTTTAATTCGACGAAGTTCCATAGAATTAATTTGTGTATTTTGAGGACCTCTGAACAAAGGTACTGTTCCACTTGTAGATACTTCTAATCTAGAGAAAATTTAATCATAATGTATTATAAGATAATTATAATACTTTTTTCATATTGATCAGATATCTTTTTGTAGAGAAATGATTTTATTTTTAGATATATTTTCTCTCTCTCTTCTAAATACATTTTTATATTCCTTTTCGCTACTTCTAAAAAAATTTTCTTAATTTCTTATTGTATCAATAAAATATTATCCTCTTTAAAAAGTGTTATTATTGCCATCTGTTACTGTAAAATTGATGTAATAAGAAACCAACAATATATTGATCAAATAATTTTCAATAAATAAAATGTTGATCTAATTTATAAATAATTCTATACTTTTTTTATATTGTCTTGTAAGCAAGTTTCCTTAACAATAAATTGTTCTATATTTAACTAATTAACTTTTTAATTTTTTATTTCCTCTTGTTTAAATATTCTTTCCAGATATTTTTAAATTCCAATTAACTTATTTCCTTCAAGTATAAATAAAAGCTGGGACAGTAAACTCACTTTTCATGCAGACTACCAGATTTGGAGGCAGTTGATGCAGATCTGTCTCTGTACCGAAGATGCGAAGGAGATTCACTACCACTTTTGCTTCGACTATGACGCGAAGGTTTTTCCTCAGCATATTTTAAAGCTTGTGCACGTTTTCTTTCATATTCTAAAATCTTTTGCTGTTTTAATTTTTCATGTTGTCTCTCTCGTTCTTGCTGGCGCTGCCATTCTCGTCTACGTCTCTGCTTCTCTTCTTCTGTTCTTGAACGTAAAACTGAACAAGTGTTGTAATCTTCATTACGTATTGATCTTGCCTCATTGTCCCGAAAACTTGTCGATGGTATAGGATTCATTGTTGAAAATACTCAGCAAAACTTGTATTGCTGAAATATATCAATAAAAAAATTCAGATTTTAATCAAAATGGAAAAATATTTTTTATTAGTAACAAATTTTATTATTAAATTTAATCATGTTGAGTTTGTATATAAAATATACATATATATCAATTCTTATAAAAAATTCAAAATTTACATTTTTTCAATAATTGAAAATAAATACAATATCATCTCGAAAAACAATATAAAACATTCAGAGTAAAAGATTTTTCAATTATCATGTAAATTAAGTTATTATACAGAAAATACAAGTATATTCAAGCTTATATATATTTATATAGCAACTTATAAATGTGCTTTATTTTGAAATTCAATAATATATTTAAAAATTAATAATTGCATTAGACAAATTTGTATAATCGCAGAATATAGCTCATTTGCTACAATGATGACATAATTAAAAAATCATCATTTTTGAGTTATTTGCAGAAGAATGGTGAAAATGCGATACACAAAATGAAAAGCTAATATATAGCTAAATATTTTTACGATCTTGTACGATCAGTTATTGACATTAAAACTACATTTAAAAATATATTAGAAAATTTAATAATTTAAAACATTCAAATTCATTGTTTTAAAAAACTTTGCTTTTGGCTGTTAAGTTATTGTTGCAGCAAATAAACAATATATACATATATAAATCAATCAGTGACATGTTCAATATACACAATATAATAATAATGTTCTATACCATTTAATTTCTCCTCATTTTATCAATTAGTGACATGTTCAATATACAAAATATAATAATAATGTTCTATACCATTTAATTTCTCCTCATTTTATCCCAAACATTTCTGGCATAAAAGTATGTTCTTTTTGTTTTTCTTTTTTCGAAATTAGTTTTTCTTTAACAGATATACAATTCAAACTGACAATATATGTCAGAATAAATTATATCTTAAAAGTTTTCTAGAAAATGAAACTGATTCTTTCTTAGGATCAGATTTTATACATATATATTTCATCCAGAAGAAGAAAAGATGTATACTTACTCAAATTTTGCGAGGAAGAAGAAAATAGATTCTGTCTAGTAATTTTCGCACAACGATCGAAAAAAAAAACTATTTATTTTGTCATCAGCGTGTGGACAGTAGGCCAATTCCGAAATTCGCCGATCAAAATCGTAAATAGCTACAAAAAAGATTAATCCTTCGGTAAAACGTAATTGCTGAAGATTTTTACGACTGTTCAAGCCTTCCGTATCTTAAGCGAAGCTAATAGAATTAAATGTTATTGGAACCGTGCAAGAAACAATGGATTCAACTAATTAAAAATACAAAATAGGCACAGTTCCGGACATCAGCTCACAATTAGCACTATTTTTTAGAGCACCTAGATAATAGTAAAAATTATTTAATATCTTATCAGAATTTCACGTAACACACAGTAGATTCGCCATATTCTGACTGTTATTAATTCCTCCTTCCCCGGCTTCCCCCTTTCTTGGAAATAAAGACGAATTTTCATGCTGATGCCAAATCATAGGGAGAGTTCCCATCAAGGGCGTCGCGCGCCATATCATAACGCGCGTCACAAGTTTAACCAATCAAAACCTTTAATTTTACGCGTCATTTGCGACAGAATAAAATTAAAGGTCTTGATTGGTTAAACTCGTGACGCTCTTGATAGGAATTCAGCCTAAGGCCCAATTCCACAACTTACTTTAACCGAAGTTTAGCTAACAATATCCAATAGAAGAGTGTGTTTTATATAAGACGAATTCTTCTATTGGATATTGTTAGTTAAACTTCGGTTAAAGTAAGTTGTGGAATCGGGCCTAAAGGTAAAAACCAATCACATCTAACGTTATTTAGCGGTTCGACGCGCGATATTAAATTCAAGAAACTGCGTTTGGAAACGTCACTTGAGTGCCTTTGTGTACCATTTTATCCTTGTTTAACATTTGGTGAACAACAAAGATAACATGATACACGAAGGCATTCGAGCGAGTTTCCGAACGCAGCCCAATGAGGATTGGCTATTCTTATTAAAGCTCGACTCTCATTGGATATCGCGCGTATCGCGCGCTACCGTAGCGCCGCTACGTTAATCGCGCTGGTTTGCCGGAGAGCCATAACGAGAAATCTTAACCTCATCGTCACTCGTTGTGTCTCGTATTTGGTCTAATCACGTCCGATTCCTTTCCTGGAGGAATATTAAGATCTTCGGAGAGACGTTCGACGTTGTCTTAGACTGCGTGTATCGAAATCTCGCCATGATTACGGCAACCTGCAGGTTACTGTTTCCTATCAACAGGAAACGGCTTAACCCGCTTAATTTCTCTTGTATTAGGTAAAGAAAATTATTTTGCTCTTCTATAATCAACAATCTAAATCTAAATGATTTTCAAACGTTTTTAAATCACGGACACCGATATATATCCATTGTTTCATGAAATGAGAATAAAGGAAACTTTTTTTCGGCTGTATTGTAATCACGTTATCTAGATGGGATATGGAGACTACCACGTGAATTTGCCTTTTCAATTATTGCGGTTAAGATTACAGAGTACATTTTGATTAATATACATGAAAATAGATATTGAAATAATATTTGTATATATTTATTTTTAACCTTTTGTTTATTTTTCAATAAATATATAAATATTTGTAAATATGTAATCATTAAATTATAAATAAATATGCAAATGATTTACAATATAAATATATTTGATAATTGAAAATCCTAATAAATAGAAATTCTTAAATTTTTTATCAGGGAATTTGCTTCTGCACAAGATTTTACTACATCAAAATCGAAACATGAAAAAGACTCCTTGCCACCAAAACCAAAGAGGCCACTAAATGCATGTCTGCAATATTATAACTCTATAAAAACCAAGTTGGCAGAAGAGTATCCCCATTATAAACGAGCGGAACTTATTAAAAAGGCGTCAGAGCAATGGGCGCAAATTGACCCAACAATAAAGCAGAACTTGCAGAAGCAATATCATGAACAAAATTCTATATATAAACAGAAATTAATGGAATATGAGAATTCTTTAACTGATGGACAAAAGATAGAAGCAATACAAGAATTATTGGAAAAAGGACATACTTTGAACAAGGGCAAAATTAACAAAGTATATTAAAATAATGATTTTGTTATATATATATATATATATATATATATATATATATATATATATATATANAAAATTTGGTATATATATATATATATATATATATATATATATATATACACCAAATTTTTTAAATTATGACTTTTACAGAAACTTAAGGAACTTGGAAAACCAAAACGACCATTATCTACCTTTATGTTATTCTTGCAAAACAAAAGGGTTACCAAAAATCCAGAAGTACGACAAAAAGTAAGTTAATTACATAATCTTCTAAACATATAATCTTTAATTTAAATTTTTTAAATACATTCTACTTTTGCACATTTTTATATGTGTATAAAAGTATAAGAAATATTTTTAAAAGTTTTTGAAGTTGTTTTAAATACTTCATATTTTTAGGATTGGCTAATTAGTATGTCTGAAGAATGGAAAAATATGACAACAGAAACTAAAAATAAGTATCATGCAGAAGCAAAAGATTTACTGGAAAAATATAACATTGAGATAAAAAAATGGGAGGAAGGTATGATTCAAGCAGGTCATAATTTTATAAAGTCCAGTGTTAAAACATCGGATAATACAAAAAGTAAACCCAAGATCGATAAACGTGAAAAATAGGATTCAGAGTGCCCCAACCAATGTAGTGTGCCCATCGCTGAATCCATTGCTGCAAACTTCTCTAATCTTAGAATCAAAAACAAAGAGAATATTAAAATAGGTTGGGGCACTGATTCTGCACCGTATACATTTGGAAATAATACTAACAGTGGTAATAAGAAAATTGCATTAACTCGGAAAGATATTATTTATGCAATTTACTGAATTGTAAAATATTTATATCCGATTTAGATCAACAACATAGGTCTACAGAGGGCTTGGTACTTCACGATAATAAAAATACTTTACAAACTGCAATAGAACATCAAAGGAATATGGCAATGGATGCATCGATAAACGATGTTAAAAAGACAGTTGTACAACCTCATGATACACATATACATACACAGATATATACATATTTTGTCTCTACATGGAAAAGAATTTTGACAGTCCTAAAAGAGATTAGTGAAAACTGGAAGATGGTAAGAGAATACATATTTATTGGCACAGTTGGTATTCTGATATCAATATATTGTGTTTTCAATCTTATGTATAAGTAAACATCGTTCGTATATATCAAAACCTATTAGATAATAGTATTTTATTTTTATACATTATGCACTTGTAACGTGTAACAATATATTTTATTTCCGTACTTGTAATATGTAATGCACTTGTAACGTGTAACAATATATTTTATTTCCGTAATAAATTTATAACCATTGTTTCTGTGTAAAATAAATCCTTGATTATTATGTTAATTAGTTAAGTCATCCTTATTTGCACATAATATGTAGAAATTATAACAGCAAATATTACATTTCATTTCTGAAAATGCATATACTAACATTTTATCTTGTTGTTTTTTTAGAAATTATACTAACCCAAATGAGGTGACGACAGCAGCAGATGATGGTTTAAACTATCAACATTTTATATATGTACAGTGTATATTCATCATATTTACACTATTGTGAAATTTTCATTATATTTACGATTGTAAAATTTAACTTGAAATAACAAGTTATTTTTCAATTTCTTTTTGAATTTCATTATTTCTTTTTTATAAGTATGTTTTCAATTTTGTTTATGAAAATGTGTTCAATTACAAATGTATTTACAATTCATGTAGGAACTGAAAATTAATATACTTTTTATGTACAATTTTTTTTTATTTTCAGATAATATCAATATCATTCTTATCATAGTCCATCAATCCACATTACAATTCAACTTTCCCAATTTTGACTCATTGAAACTGGATACAAACTTATTTTAGTTTTTCTTTGATCTTTATTTACATTCAAATAGTATGAAATAAATATATCACAACGCGCTTACATCTATGCATATTTATAATATACAATAAATCAAATTCCTCTATTTTAAGAAGAAACAAATATATGGAATAAGAGATTCAACATATGGAGAAATTATGCTATAGGTTAATTCTTTTTTTTTTTTAATTCTTCATATATTGAAATTAACTTCTTATTTCTAGTTTTATTTTTTTTTTGTAATTCTACTTGTTACGTTTAACACAATAGATATAATTGATATATCGAATCAAGCGCTGGTTAAATTAATTTAATCCAATTCATTCCAATACCTATCTATTTTTTAGCTTTATATTCGAGTGCTTCACATACGTTTTAAGTCACACGTGCAGTGGCATGCACAAGTATGTGTTGAATGAAATTAAATTATACCGGTTGGTTTGTCAGAAACACATTTCAGAAAGAACGTATTAAACAACGCTGCGCAAGCATCCCTGAATTTCCATGACAAATCTCGAGCAAAATCTCAATTTAAAGCAGTCGAAGTCACTATTTCAATTGGAATTTTGGTCATGAAAATTCGTCCTGTTCGCAAATCGCTCAAGTAAACACGCCGATAGACTGATAGGAGCTGCGGTTGATTTGACGCTACAAATGCTTCGAAGCATTTTTTTTCTCCTTTTATCTTCATTGAAAGAAAGAAGAAAAATGCTTCGAAGCACTTGTAGCGTCAAATCGACTGCAGCCAAGGTGAATAGCCAATTTAACCTAACTTAACCTCTAATCATTTTTTTTCAAGTTGGCAAATATCTGATGACTGACAGAATAGATCTTCCGTCGAGAGGGAAAAGAACAGCAAAACCACATTTTTTTCCCACGTCATTCATCAAGTAAACGCAAATTGCAAATGCGTTTTACTTGATCTCCGCTGTCTTTCTCGATTGACACGCAGTTTGGACGGTGCGTGCGTACATTATACGAAAAGATTCGCATATTGACAGTTGACACGTGTCTCCGAGTCAATTGTGAAACACGATGGCCGAGATCAATGCCAGGAGGGAAGCTAGAAGGCGGCGAATATTAGAAAACTCAGAGAGTCGTCTACGCAGAATTACGGGAAGGATCGGTTCGGACGAAATCAAGGGTAAATATAACCAATACGTGGAACCAGAAGTGTAGTTCAGATCGGATTTTAACGCAAGGCGCACCAGAGTCAATATACTTTAACGTTTCCACGAAAATTTAATAATTTAATAATTTTAACACTAAAGATCTTGATGAGCACATTCAAGGAGCAATGTTCTGTAGTCAGAAGCGTGTGCCAATAATTCAAGCAGCAACTGCAGCAATTTGGCATCAGCTGTATTATCGCGTTAGGCTTATATTTTGCTAGCCAAATTTGTTGATGTAATGTTATACCAGATTGACAGCAGAAGTCGAGCGGAATCCGTCAAACGCAAATTCCGCTCCATTTCTGTTGCCAGTTTGTGAAACTATATGCAGCAGATACATCAGAATCTTGATTTCTATTGTCAATCTGTCATCATATTTCATTGATAAATTACTCTGTTTATACTATCAAAACAAAATCTGTCATATCCTATGATTAAATAAAATTTTATTTGTTCCAACTTACAGTCGAGAAGCAAAACTTGGTTTACATAGATACTTGAACACATTCATTCTTCCATATCTCTCTCTCTCAACGATCCTTTTCTGTTATATCCTTTCCTTTCGTTATCCTGAGATAACATATAATTTATCTATTTTACTATGTTTATCTTATCCTTATATATTTTATCCTTTTTGGTTTCAATTTCACAGCTTAGTATCTTCTATCTCTATTCTTATCTTAAAGCAACATGTAGCATAGAAAGAAAATCTTTTTTTTATTCATCAATACAGATTTTTCAAATATTTTATATAATAATATTATTGAATAATATCTATTTTTATTAGTATCTTTCCAATGTATACAGATATTTGGTTTGCATGAATTAAGTTTAAAAATATTCTGCAGATAACAATCTACAAGTGGAAATTGACAGTCTTGAAGCAGAATCGAATTTTGAAGCAGACAATATCGGAAACGGTATATGCAATATCAATAGTGATACAACATTGCAAGATCCTGCAAGATTTGACGAGGAACAGGAAGGCTTTTTAAATGACATCAATGATAAAAGGATACATTCACCAGAACAAGCATCAAAGTCAAAATTTGTGTTATATACATTACTATTCAGTCCTATCAGTTTTGTCTTGCTAGCTGGGATCGTCAATATTTTACTAGTGCTGAAACTCGACAATTTATTTGGACAGGTATGTATGTATATATATATATATATATATATATATATATATATATATATATATATATATATATATATATATATATATATATATATATATATCTATATATAAAATATATTGAAATACTGATGTTAATAATTTACATGTACTATTAATAATTACAGACAATTATTATACCTTACTTGTTGTTGATGATAAGACGCCTATACAGCTGTACGATATTACACGAGGCAGAGAAGGGCAATTTATTAACTGCTGCTTTAATATTATGCAATGTTAAACCCAGATTAATTTATATATTCAAAATATCGCTCACGTTACTTACCACAATACTTAACGATTTTTGTTTATATATGTTTAGTTTTGTATTAATACGCTATTTCATTATTCATTATTACTATCCTGATGCTACAGTATCAATAAATGCATAATTATTCATGGTAATTGAGTAAGCAAAGATAAAATGGAATTCTATTGTTAAATATTTTGTACAACGTTGAAAAACAGACATTCTTGTGAGAGAAGTTCTTATATTCTTCTATAGAAGAATATAAATTCCGATATATTGCATTTAAAAAGCATGCAATTGTATCGGATTTTTTATATCTTCATTATCGTTGTGACTGAATAAGTATGTACAAGTGTCATATAAAAACATATTTTCCTAGAATATGTGTAATAATAATAAATATATAATTTTAAAATAAATTTTGTATATAGATGTAATGACTCTTTGTAAAACTTGTATTTATGTCGATGTTGTAAATTTGCAATATTTTTAAGATCTCTTGTTCTTTTCTACGGTTATTAGAACTATTTTTAAGTGCTTTGATAGGATTATGTAAAAATAGAATGCGCTCAGTCAAGGATAATTGTGGAATCAATGTTCTATCTCTATATCTTATAAAAATAAATGTGTAAATACAAAAAAAGATTAGTAAAAAACTGAAATAAACCTAATCTCACAATTTTAGATTTTATGTAATTTTAATATTAACGTAAAAAAATACAGGTAGCTTTAAAAACTAATAGTATAAGAAGGTATCATATATGAAAACTTTCCAATTTATGAATAAATCTCTCTCTCGTGTTCTTGGAGAAATTCGCATTTTGGAGGAGTATTTGAAAATAAGCGCGAGATACAATCGTATCTAATGATTGGTCAGAAAACTTACAACCAAGAAGAGATAGTACCTTATCCGTGCATGGTATGCAATGAATTACATGGTATACGAATGTGAATTTCTAATTTCTTTTTTTGCGTGTTTTTCACCGATTGGTAGAAGTTAATACCTTCAACCTGTTTGTTATATAACGCAATTTCTGATGCAATAGCAAAATCGATCGCTCGCAGTACCTATAAGAACGTTTATCTTGAGTGCATATAATTTTGTTAAGTTCCCAGATTATTTGCACATTGACGCAAGTGTGAGGTCATCGCGAGAATATCCAAACGTCAAGTAAAATGTTACGTAGGAGTGTGTGCCAGGTGGCCAGCTCAATTCATTCGAATCCTCACGCAGAGGTACACGAGATGCCGATGGATATAATTATCAGACCTCTCCCCACTGTAGTGAATGAGGAAAAAGTTGAGAGTTTAATGAGCACCTTGAGAAACGTCGAGACTGAACATACGGTACCGCCCATTGACGTATTGTGGATTAAAGGGATCGAAGGTGAAGTTCTCAATTATAGATGCGCGAAATGTATAATTCTTATTAAACTATGTTTTGAATTATGATTTTATAAGTTATTATTATTATTATTATAGTACTTATTTTATTTTATTATTATTATTATAGTACTAATCTTGAAATTCTTAATAAAAAATGAGATTAAATGATTGCGAAGCATAAATCTAGGAAAAATTGTTAAAGTTATTGATTGTACTAGGTGGTGACTATTATTACTCTTTTGGTGGCTGTCATCGTTATACCGCCCATCAGCGATTAGGTAAAATGTCCATTAAAGCCAAAATAATTCAATCAACCTTGACGGATTTGCGATGTTATCTGGGAAATTCTACTCCAAACTTGAAGTGAAAGTTTTAAACTATATGCACTATATATACATACATACACACACACATATATATATATATATATATATATATATATATATATATATACATATTTTTTATTATTGTACACATATTGCATAACAGAATTTGAAGAAAAATAAT
>JAJVSH010000016.1:2350586-2378598 GCA_021460005.1 Tetramorium alpestre | reverse complement strand
ATATTATTGCATAAACAAATATATCCTTCTTTTATATATATATAATTATATATATTCCTATCATATAATATCTTTTATATTGTTTGTATTAGGACTAGGAACATATTTATATGTTTAAGTATTTATATTACATAAAAATTTTTATTATATCAAGATCTTTAATTAAAATTTCGTTTATGTCAATCTATATGCACATCAATAATTATGCACATTAATTTTTGATAATATATATATCAAGGTTAATTAAATCAGTGAGATCATCATTAATATGCACAATTATTCTTTTATTTTTATAATCACTGTAAATGTTTTCTATATCGATGTTTTCGATTTGCTTCTTTCAAGAAGTATGGTTTGTAATTTCTAGTGATATTATTATCTGTAGATGCATCATCTATATCCTCAACAGAATGAGATTGATTTGATTGACTTGTAGGTTTACTGTTTCGCAAATGGACAGGTATGATGGATTGTTGTAAATGTAGCAATTGCGTATTAGTTACTTCACAATCAATTTGCATCATTGTTATGTGATTAGGTGGCGTTGAAAATGTACCTGAAACAAAAAAACGTTGTAATACTATGTATTGTTGCTACATATTATTACATCATCGAATTGACACTTTTATTCAAGCACTATCGTATATATATATATATATCCATATAATATTAACATTATTTAATATTACCATCTATAGACACAGCGGGTAGAACTAAAGACATTTTAGGTCTAGCTGTGTTATTTTTCCGGGAAGCTGGCAATAATAAATGTTCGCCACTAAACCAGACAACATAAAATGTATCGTCTTTTCTTCCTAAAGCCTCAAATAAAGAAGCATGTTCACTCAATATTGGAGAAAAGATTTCAATCGCGTTATTATCTGGATAGCGATCAACGCTAGGAATATCGATCATTTTGTGCATAGTTTTTATTTTTCTATCCCGCGATAAGTACAACTTTCGTCTTGCTTTTTCTACCAATGGCGATCTTGACAACGATACATTTAACGAATCTGTTTGTAACTTCGTTTTCTTTAGAGCAGTCTGATTATCAGATTCACCAACGATCCAACGTCTTAACTCGCTATCTAAACGTATCGATTCGCTCTGATTAATATACATCGGACATACTGGTTGGTGTATCGGTGCACTTTTATTAAAACTTTCTTCAATTCGATCTTCCATATTGTTATCATTTTCATCTACTGTCCAGAACAATCTTCTGTTATGTTTATCCTCTGATACAGGTACTGATAAACTGTCTGATTCAGTTTTAAAATGTACATTTTGTGAATGCATTCCCCTTAAATAAAAATAAGATTTTATTTTTGTCATATGAAACATAATCTATGTAAAATATACAATATAATAATTTGTTTAACTCAAGAAATCTCAAAATATTTTTATTAACTTTTGAGAATATTTCAAATTTTAAGGAAAAAAAAAGAAAGTGTGATTTTTTTCTTCTTGTATTCATATCATAAAGAATAATAAATATCTAATAGATTAAGATTTTATTATATAGAAATTATTATTATATATAGATTTTATTATATAGAAATATTGTAAAAATGTAAAGAAATTACATTAATATTTCTTCCAAAAATCACATATTAACATATAAATAAAGATACATGGTATTATTGTACTTACCTAAAACCATCAATGTTGAAAGATATCATGAAAATGATACCGAGGAAAATAACAGCGCTACCCTTTACTCTCTTTTTCAAAGGCTTAAAACTTAAATTTTTAAGTTTGTTATTATCTACCATATCATTTTCTATTTCTGATAGTCTCTGTTTTAATATTGTATTTTCCTAAAAAAGTAATATTATTATTATTATATTATTGAAAAATAATTTTTATTTTTCATCGCAAATTTATAAAATATAATGTATATATTTGTGCACAAAACATAGTCTTTACCGATTTTAATTGTTTATTCTCTTCTTTCAACTCAGATATTTGTTTCTCCAAAGAAGATACATATTCTTTTTTCTTTTTTCGTGACAGACAAGCAGATTCTCTATTTTTTATCATTCTTTGTTGTCTTTTTAATGCCTTCAATTTATATTCCTGATTATTTTTTGGCGAATTTGCAAGATCGTTTGGCTCATTCTTTAAAATTAATGAACTGGAGTTTATTCTATTCCGCATTACTTGAAATGGTGTATAATTTAAGGCTTTGTTTGTAACAACTATGTTATTACATTTTATAGATCCATTGTTTAAAATAGTAGAAGCATCTATTGACTCAGTAGTATTTGTTGGACAAACATTTGATACAGTATTGATTATTTTTACGTTTTGCGGTAATGTAAATGCTGCGGTTTCCATTTTTTTATCAGTTGTGTTGATATTTAATGAATTTTGTTTATTGGTCGGTAATATTCGAAGTTTTGAAGGATATAATACGTGCTGTGAATTTGCATTCTGTGCGAATGTACTGATGTCTTGGAGGAAGATAGCATTTTGAGGCTCACCTGTAGATATTAAAAATATAAATATTTCACATATATGCGTATAAAAAATGATTCTCCAGTTATGTTCATTCGAAACAAAAAGTATAAAATCTGTTGAACACATTACAAGCTTCACTAAAAATAATTAATCGCCCATAAGAAAACTGTTTCTTTGACATAAAAGAAACATTGAGTTGATCTTTTAATCGTCCTAATGTTTTATAATAAGTTATGCTGAATACTCAAATTTAATCATTTCCAACATAACATTTCTTATTGACATGTTAGAGAATCATCTTATACTTATATAAATATATTTTTACCATATTCTACATGTTGTGCAATATTTATGGGTTGGACATGAGTGTGTTTCGCAGAATCTGCTTTAGCGAGAATGAACTTTGTAGGCTCTATATCTTCCTCTTTAACAGGTATGTATTTAATTTGCTGCGTTGTACTTGATGTACTTAGAGACGATTGAGATGATTGCGATAACGGAGATAAACATAGCGGAGAAGAAATCAATGGCGTTTCTAAAGTAAACTGAGAGAAAATAATTTACAAGTATAGCTCTTTTATCTTTCGTCGATACTGTACACGCTGCAGTATATACCTCTGTTTTTATATTTTGCATCCCATAGTTTGACAATTCTTGAATTGAATGTCTCACTTGTTTATCCGAATCATTGGATTCTGAATGATTCAGACTATTGGGCGATAATGGAAATTGTGTACTTGGACTTTCAGGTTCAAACTTAATTTCATTTGTCAGCCCTATTTCTTCCAACCCTATAAAAAGTTTCTAGATAAAGGTAACGAATGAATGAAAACTAAAAGATCAAATTTTGATATACCTAAATGACTTTGTGCATTATACTCGAGCTCTTTGAAAGAGGTCCAGTCCAATATGTTTTTTATCTCTTCATCTCTAGTTTTATCCGTATCTTCCTCTGGCATGATAGAGATCCCTAATTCAGAACTCCATGATTGGAAAAGGTCATCGAAAACCAATTGACTGTTTCCTTCTATAAAAGAAACATTTTTACAGTTACTGGATAATGTCGTTGCATAACAATGCAAGCTTAAATATTCTATTTTATTTTAATTCATTCCTTGAATATAACATTATACTATTAGATAAGAACATACAAAGTAAACAAGAGGATTTCGTTATCTATCTGCAAATATTGGGTCAAATGACAAATTGGGTATGACATTACGGGCAAATATTGGGTATGACATTACGTATCTTTCGCATAGATAATCAATATACAATAACAGTATTTAATCTAAAAGTAATACATAATAACACTTAACCTAAAAACTCCAACTCTGAAAACATTTGTGCCTCCGACGCCGCAATGCCGCCGTCGCCGCTGCTCCGTTGCCCAAACTCTATACTCGGCATGTTTCTGTCCAACAAAGTCTGTCTTGACGATAAATTCGGATTTTTATATATTGAAACACACGATGAAAAAATTCAAACCCGAATTAATAATACGTCACGGGCTGTGCGATACTCATTGCACGGGCCGGAAAAAAATGTAAACATATATAACGTACAAATTATAAGTATTGTACACATGTACATACATTAAACGTATATTTATATTCGTGGATCATTTAACTGCTGTGGTGTGGTTGCTAGCGTAGCATGCAGAAATTGACAGAATAAACGTCAAAGTTTCCAGACGTGAGAAGGGATGCTCCTATCAGAGAGAAACCTGAGAGCGGCCATCCCGATCTTTTTCATGGGACTGATCATTGGCCTAGCATTAGCGCCAAACGTGAATGTAGAACTACGTGGCTACATTCATTGTCGATAAATCACTTCCGTGCATGGTGTGTCGCCGTGTTAAATCCACTTTTTGACCATGTCAATAAATCACCCTCAAAGTTGCCTAAAAGCAAATTCTTTTAGTGAGCTCGATACGAGTCTACCATTTTGACGTCTTTTTCCATCGTGACGTAGCAAAGTGCGCGATCGCCAGTTTGAAAGTAACCCCGTGCCGTGCGGTTGTTGTATTTCCGCTAATTAATGCCCGCGATTTTGATTGAGTATAACATTCGTGAGTGTTATGGACAAAACGGTGAGATCTGAGAGGTGGAGGAGAGTCGGGAAGGCCGTGGGTGACGGCCAAGCAACGATGAGGTAATTTATAATTTCTAATTTATTATATTATTCTTGCATTTTAGTCTATAATTATTTCGTTATTATTATTCGCGCAATAGTTATTTTTGTAGGATATCAAATGCTTTGAGCGTTGCAATAATTTGGACAACGGTGTATTTTACAGATTGACGTGGTGTTTATACGCAGTCACATCTCTGTGTCAAATTTTGGTTTTATTTATTATTTGTTTCATTGGTTTCATTTATTTATTTATTACTATATGTAGCGACGGGTATATCAGAAGAAATATGATATTGCAAATAAATATAGCATCTTTATCCATTGCTTCAAAATGGATATGCTAAAACAGATTAGGATTCACAAGTATTATCTATTCGGAAAAAGTATAAGTGTAATATTATTTTACATTCGCTTTATTTTATATCTTTTAAGTGCTTTAAACGTTCTAAACATTCAAATGCCTCTTATCGATTTTGAAATTTTCTTCAAACGAAAATAATTTTCTAGTAGTGTGCAGCATTGAGAATTTAAAATCTCCTAATCTCTCACGCCACAAAAAGATTGTTTTAATTAATCCGGTTTAATTAATCGAAGTCAAAATTTGGTGCGAAGAACCAGTCGCAACTACTTTCGCTGTTTGACCGCGCGTGAATCTTCGTCGGAGTAGCAGAAGTAGGTGAAGATAAGCGACTCGTTACTGCGAACTTGAGGCGTTTCGTTACTTATGTAGACCACCGTCTTCTCATTTCTCCTCGCGATCCTAATAACGGTGATTGCCGTAGAAAGGAGGATAGTGTGCATATATAATATCGCGTAACATCTTCGCCGATGTGCATGACGTCGCAGAAGCGGATAATATCGGTGGGAAGCAAGAACGGCGCACGAAGGAGACATGAGGATTTCGTCGCTGAAAGAGACGCGCATTCGGATGACTGTTGTTTTGTCTCTTTCTTATCCGCATCTGGACAAGGAATGTTGCGTCAGGTAAGCGTATTACCGATCCCATATCACAGAGTCGCTTTTCGCTACGTCGCTATAGATTGTCATACGGATTTTACGAGTCAATCGTTATTGATTCGAATGGCGCCCGTGTGAAAGCTACAAGTTAAACGGACATAGTCGAACGTTCAAGTTCAAACGGATTTGTGAGTCAGTGGATTTCTCAATTATACACAGACTTACCACTTAATTATTTGAAAGCAGTACAACAAGGTAACGCGGCAATTAGCAATTTTTATTCGTTGAGCAAAGAGACAAAGACTGCTGCTTGAAATCGATATAATTCTGACGATTACGAGTGCGCCAAAATAAATTCAATTAATTTTAATCATAAAAATGGAAATTTAATATTTTACAGAATACTTATATTTTATAAAAAACTATAAACGCCAGTAAAAACAAATGCTTCAGGTTTCAAAATAGTTTTTATTTCTTCGGTAAAAATGTCAAGATATTTTACAAAACATAAAACTTGTAGAAAAATTGTAATTATTATTAATGTAGCTAATATAATTTATAAATAAATTAAAAGGCTGAATTTATTTGATTTTCTGGTTTTATTTAATTAATTTTAAATAGAAAATTTAAAGATTATACAATATGTATAAAAATTGTAAAATTTATAAATGATTATTTGTTTTGAGTTTTTGTTTTCTGTAATACATATTGATGCGATAATTGCGGAACAAAAACTTGACTAATAATTTTACTTCTAATTAGGGAAGTGATAAGGGAAAACAATTTTTCATATATTACGATTATTGAACGTCATAAATCATAATATTATTTTCCACTTTATACCAACTTCTATTAAATTATATTAGTTTTACTTACATTATTCTTGTATTTTTCAATAACTTAAGAGCTAATTTTCAAATAGTAATAATAGTAAGTAATATCTTGTTTATCAGGTTTATATTATTTCAAGATTAATTGACATAAATAAATCGTTCTTCGAGAAATGTAAGTTTTAAAATTGAAAATACAAAAAATATACTTCTTATAAATTACATCTAATTTTTACAATTACATCTAATTGTAAGATTTGTATAAAATCAAAATTATTTCAATCATTATTACTTTTTATATTATTTTTATCGTTAAAATTATTACTCGCATTTGTTATTTTAATTTATTGTTTCGCTTGCATAATCAATTCAACAGTCAGCTACTTTGTAATAAATAATGCGTCGCATGTTTTGCGAAGTTGACAACAATCTCTAAATAGTAACATTTTTTCTGACGCATTATTTATTACAAAGTAGCTGACTGTTGAATTGATTATGCAAGCGAAACAATAAATTAAAATAACAAATGCGAATAATAATTTTAATGATAAAAATAATATAAAAAGTAATAATGATTGAAATTATTTTGATTTTATACAAATCTTACAATTAGATGTAATTTGAAATATTACTTGAATCTTGAATTTTTTAAATAAACTTTGGGAAAAGTTCCATTCTCTAAAATATCAATGTTTAGTCAATCAAAATCAGTTTCACAGATCTGTCCTTGACTATGAAATTTTATGCGTATTGTTCAATGGGCTTGTGTTTCGCATGGCGAATTATTCATGAAAGAATATTATTCATGAAGAAATATTTTGACTATGGTTTATGCGGCCAATGAAATTATATTATTAAAAACATCAAAACTGATAATAAACAGCAATTGATTATCGAGTGTATCGCTTGAATAAACAAGTTTGAGATACCAGAGAATTTTAAGATATTGTAGCTATTTAAAAAAATTATTATTCCGATATACGATATCGAGATTGATTTGATCGACAACTTAGTTTAAACATAATATCTCAAAAAAATTAATTCTTAATCTCACTATATTAATTACATCATAAAAATATTTTGGATCAATAATTATCTGTGAATTTTATAAAAAATATGCTCTAGAGCTTTATAAATAATATGCAAACATAATATTTAAGTTGATTTTTTAAAGGATTCTTACAATTTAAAATTAAAATTTAAAAAGTTTAAATTATTATTTTCTTTGATACTAACCAATGACAGAATTATTTNTATTTATTTATTCATGTAGTCACGTCATGTAAAGTTTAGTTATACATGTACGATGTGATTTTTAAAATCAGTTAGTTACATCACGCTTATTGATAATTGCCACTCATTATCAAGCGATAAACGTTGAGCGTGAATGGTAAAAGTATACTATAATTAGAAATCATAAATAACTTACCCATAAGATTTTTATTGTCAGATTTCTATTCTTACGGTACTTTCTTCACTTTCTTCATAGCGAATCAGTTATAATAACTTTGCAATAACTATGTTCCGGAGAAGAGAAGGTGGCCTTACGCATACTGTTAAAATGAAGCTAATCTTATACGCAAATGATGTGTACAAGGCTAACGCGTAGTTCTCTAGTTTCGAAAGAACCATTTTCGACTGGAATTGTTTAATCATTTCATAATTCGAGCTCCACTTGCGTGACAAACGGATTATAGCTGATTACCGTAGCTACAAAACTATAGAATGAAACGTACGTAACAATCAAACAGGAAGATCTCTTAGATCTTTAGATAATTTTATACTTTGGAACTAGTGATATATTTCGACTCATACAGTATCGTACATTTGTAAATTTGTCTTTCAAAAGAATTCAGATTATATTAATCAAAATATCAAACTTATAATCAAGGTTTCACTATTTTGACTTTTGTTCAATTTAGTTATGTATCTATTCGAATAATTCAACATACTCGGCGCAGATAATTTATTATTCTATTTGTTTTTTTTTTATAGAGATAGAGTCTTTATTTATAATTAAATTTTAATAAAAATTATTTATATTATATATATATTTTTTAGCACAATGAGTTTTAATAAGTTAAAGAGTATGTAAGACATATAGTTATAGGAACGTTCTAGTATACGCGAAATCCTTGAAGTGATAACCGTAAATGTTTATCGAGACCTCGGTAGCGAGCAAGTTACGATTGAGCTTAAATGTCCCTGGATTCGTGATTATCTGATGTTCATTATGACCGAGTCTTTTATTTGATCACTGGACACTCGAGTAGATAATCGGCAGATTATCGGCTGTTTGCTTTTAGCGATCACAATGGACAGCCGATATAATCCACGCATGGTCGGAGACAAACGTTAGTCCGTCTCCGCGTTATGCGCGAGCTGTGCAATTTCGGAGCTGTCCCCGAGGAGATCTCCGGCGCGAATTTCGTAAAAGAAATAATACAGAATGTCAGTATATAGAACGCGATAATTGCTTTCCTCTTCCCAAGAGTGCCGATATTCTCACAAATATCTTCGACAAAACACACCCAAGTTCAGAGGTCAGTACTTCCCATTATCATAGCGATAAAGCGTCTCTTTCCGAGAGAGAATATCGCAAAAATACGCATATATATTATATACACACACACACAATTTACATATTTTTATCGCACAGATCACAAATTAATCTTAAAGAATTTATATATATATATATTTGAGAGACGCTTGCATGTCAGCCTTCAGGCGCGCAAACAACTCGACTTGTAAATTCAGAGCTCCTTGAATTGGACAGCATATATCAAACGATAATACGTTTAAGCCGCTATCGTTCCTATTGTATTATTATTATTGTACAGATTATTTAAATGAGTCTACCGATAAGATAGCGCACACACAATCATGCACGTAATGTTCCTCAGAATCTTCTTGTTCGTCTGAAGAGTCGGGATTCGAGAGACCCAGCGTGTAGAATCGACGGATCACTCGGACGTAATTGTCTACCGGTGCGTAATCGTCGCCCGATGATTTTGTCGCGCTTTTACAATGTATTTCGTCGCGACCATTCGAGATAACGTCGATTGTGGGCGCGGGAGTTTCGTTGTTCAAAGCCCATTACTGCGCCCGGATGTTCGCAACTAACTCTTTGACACGGTTCCCCTCTCAGATCTAATACAGTGATCTCGGACACGTATACGTTTGGCAATTGCACCATTCGTGCCGATGTGTGTGCCTGTGTCATCACGACGATGATGTACGCTCGCTCAATTTAAGCATCGAAAACGGACCGCCGATACGTTTCCCCGTTTCGTCCTCGCGATCGGATACGAATTTTCTGACTGAATGTGATGAATTAAAATCAGCCGAATCGATTAAGAGCTAATGGTTTACGATTTTTAATGAAGATGTGTTTGTTGTATCGCGGTCAAGTAGGCGACAAACTCTCAGAAGGATGTGAAACTTCCAAAGTGCATTGGGACGCGAATTTTCTGACTAAACGTTATAAATTAAAAACAGTCGAATTACTTAAGAATTAATGTTTCGTTATGTGCCTTTTAACGAAGTTACGTTAACTCTACCGATGTTGTAGGCAACAATTGTTGCCTACATCCTTCTGCAAATTTAAATTTGCAGAAGGATGTAAGATTTCCAAAGTACATTGGGACGCGAATTTTCTGACTAGACATTATAAATTAAAAACAGTCGAATTATCTAAGAATTGATGCAATGTGTCTTTTAACAAAGTTTTAACAAAGTTAATTGTAGACAATACCGCAATCGTAAACACGCAAAAATATCAATTTCTATATGTAAAAGAATATAAATCTCTCGATGTACATTGGGATTAAAATAGTTTTAAAATACACTGCTCGCGTTCCAATTTCCGGCTTTGATTTATAACAGTGAAACGTAATTACATTTGGCTAACGACGAAATTGATTGTTTAACTTCACGTACGCGACGCGCCTCGCGGGGTACCAAGCAACGCGCGGCCGCTGCCTCTTGCCACCGAGGTCTGCCGATTTGCGAAATTCACCGCACGCCGCGACGTAACGGCGACGATTAAACGGATGCACGCGTGGTTAACTATAAATTGTCTCGCCGAAGGTCTCGGCGCCACGCGGAAACGATCTTGCGTCGTCTTCTTCATCACGTTAACGCCCGGCGTTGGTGAGGGTCCTCCTCTTGCAGCACACTCGGACGAGGTGGAAGCTGACGCCGCGAGATCGGAGAACGGAGCTTTTTAAAGTGTCTCCCGATAAGCGATCGCGTGGTCAAACGGCGTTATTGCGCAGGTACACGGATTTCGGGTCTAAAATCGAGATCGAGATCGACGGACGAACGCGCCCGCATGCGCGCACGAAATGCAGATTATCTGATGAAGTGACAGTGAGTGATAGTAGTCGCGCGACTATGCAGATCATTTTCGCGAACGATTTATCACGGCGAATAGATATCGCGTCCTTCGCGCAAGGGACGAGCAACTGGACGAACGGAGGACTCATCGGGTTGAGCGGCTAGACAACCGCTGAACGTCAAACCACTCCGTGCTCCAATATCGTTTTGTCCGCAACGGCGACCGTCTCGTTCAGTCGGGCGTCCACTTTTTATCGATCTACCTGTGGGTATCTTCCATTATGCTCGAGGAACGTTGCTTTATCGATAAGAGACGCGATATCGATCAAGCCAAAACAGTGCTTCTTCCTCTTTGCTATCGTATAGTGCAGTGAGACTTCATTTCGAGAAGCGATCTTAAATTCTTGCGGTGCGGTTTGTTCATAAAAATTGTAAAGGGTACGTTAACTCTTTGCTATATAGAGATCATCTCAATTTCAACGGTTCAATTGTTTCGGTATATTTTTTGAAGAAAAATCAAAGAACAAGTTTATATAAATGTAAATCCATAAAGATTTTATTCAAAACTCATAGCAAAAATGTTTGAAGTGGGAATGATATACAGTGGACTTATTTATTAAAGTTTCAAAATTTCGCTGCTAAATGTAATTATAGATGTGCAATATCTTGGATGATAGTACCTGCGTTTATATGTAAATATAACATATATATATATATATATATATATATATATATATATGTGTGTGTGTGTGTTAAATTATTTTACTTTTACAACTATTTTTCTTTTATCCTAATGTTAAAATATATAATTAACAATGTTAGGAACTAAATAATTATATGATATAAAAACTTAAATAAAAATATAAAAGTTTTTATTAAATAAAGCACATAAAAACGCACAGTAAAAAGAAGTTCTTGATTAAATTTAATCGCTAACGGAGATTGTCTTTATCAAGAGTGACATATATTTATTATTTGTTTCTTTATGTATTAAAATTTATTAAAAATTTTATTAAAAAATTAAGTTTAGCTGAAAGTTTATTATTAAAAGCCAATTAATATCATGTGGCGCATCTGAAGAATAATCTCATAATCATCTCCCTTCACTTTTCTTACTTATCTATATGTCATTCTTAAAGGAGGATTATAACTATTTAACTTCTCCAACCCAAGGCAAATATTTGAATTGAACAATTTCAATTCACTTATTCAATTCAATTCAATTTTCTCTCGTATATAAATTGGCCTTTACAAACGGGAAACAAACTGTCGCTCAAAGCAGACATTCTCACTAAAATCTAAATTAATTATACTATGCACTAAGTAAACTTTTTACAAGTAAAAACTTGAACACATTCTCCATTCACGTACAATTCTATTTTGAAAAGTCACGTACTTAGAAAATTTTCAGAAAAGGTAAAGTTAATCCGTGGTAAACCCGCCAAGTTTTATAACGAGTGTTGCATTTTGTCTCATACAAGTTTGAAGGAAGATTGAAGATGTCTCTTACAAACTATCGTAGATAAATTTATGCGAAATCTAATGTGAATAGTATAAAGCGATTAGTTGCGATAATATCATTTGACCATGGGGAATAACAGTGATCGCTCATATATGTGGTATCGATGTAAAGAGTAGAAACGCTCACGTGAGTTTACGCACAGGGTCATGGCTGTGAAAGAGTGGTTCAGGAGGCTACAGCCGGTGCAACTGTACCTGGTCCTGTTCTTTACCACGGCTTTCTTCTTGGTCGAGATCGTCGCTAGTCACATAACGCACTCGTTGACCCTGCTACTCAACGCTTACCACATGCTCTGCAACATCGTGGCACTTGTCGGCTGCATCGCTTCGATCAAGGTAAATGCAAAAAATTTACCGCGAAAGCCACCTTTGTTAATCTCGCTCGCAAAGTAATACAAATCCATGCGCACAATGTCATATTAATCTAATCGGTGTTTACCGTATAGCTATTTTAAATGGGTTCCATGCAACGTAATTTCCTTTCTAAATTACAAACTTTCTAATATTACGAAAGAGAAACTTAACTAAGATAAGATACTAATTTGTGATCAAATTTGATTTTGAGCAGCTTAAATAATACTTTAATAATATCCTTATTAATTCTTCATTATTAAAAGCTATTATAGCAATATTTCACAGATCTTTCTCTATATACGAATAGCCACTGCAATATAACTGTAGTTGATAAATATAAATAAAATGTAGTAAATGGCACATAATTATAAATATATTTAAAAAACCTGTGCTCAAATATTTGAATTTTCAATATAATCTTTTTTTTATCAATTTAATTCTTTTCAGAATTAGTTTTCTTGTAAAAAAATTTTATTTCAATAAATATGTTTTGTTTTACAAAATTCAAAAATCTAGCAAAGTAAATGCTCTAATTCTTTAAAGAGCCATCGGTCTTCAAAGAATTAAAACAACTTGAATAGAAAAATTAATAAATTGCATAATTTAACAAAGTAATAAACTTAGATTCTATTTGCAGTAAAGCATACGCGCGGCTCACTGTATAATGACAGTGTGATAGCCTATTGTGTTTAAACAAAAAAGTTAAATATAAAAGTTAAATACAAATTTTCATGGAGAAATTTTGAAAGTTTTAAAAGGTTTATATTAAAATTTATATCGCTTCAATAAGTGGGCCAGATTTATAATAATATATTTCATCTGAATTTAGTGAAACACAATGTGTATGCAATTTCTAAGAAAGTTTTAGGCCGGTTTCATGTTAGAATTTTTTAATATTATTTAATTTTCTCCATAATACAAATTTATAATTACGCATAAATTGCTTACAGTATAGCTATCGAGAAAAGTACAACAGCAATTGCAGTTCAATAGGAAACTCATCCATCTGTATTAACGGCGAAGAACAGGTTTCTATCACGTCCTTATCAACAAAGACGAAAGTATGTTTAACGATGTTTAAAAATAAAGTTAAGATTAAAACAAAGAAAAGATATCTTCTTAATCTTTTTTAATTTTAAGAAAAATTTTTTCTATAAGAAATCTTGTAGAAGAATTATTAAAAGACATTATATATTTTATGTTTGTTGAAAATAATATAATTTTATAATTTAAAATATTTTTGTAATTTCATAAGTGTAATTAAATTTAAAATATTATATTAACTAATTCCCTTATGTTTTTTTAAATACAATTTTATAATATAAATCTCAAATAATTTTCAAGAAAATTTTATTTTAGAATCGAGACAAAGAAACATATCATTTTCAACGGAATCTTTATAAGACTAAGGGGATCCTGTAATAAAAAAAAAAATTAGATAAACACAGGACTACTATATAAATATTCTGCAAAAATAGAATCGTTATTTGGTGTTGGAAGGATGTTAATAGCTACTCATTATAAATTCTATGCCAACCGACCGCTATAAATGTGGAAAACTCGCTTTACAGGAATCATGGTCAGACAGAAGAATGAAGAACACGTTTGGCTGGGCCCGAATCGATATCGTTACGTTGCTCGTCTGCTGCGTCTTCCTCGCATCTTTTTGTTTCTCTTTGCTGATGGAAGCACTGCAGACATTGGTACACATCGATCACCTGGATGAGATGCATCACCCGTTGCCAGTGTTGTGCATCGGTGTTTCCGGAATACTTCTGAATGCCTTTTGCTATATCCTGATTGGGGGATTCACGTTCAATCAGGGCATCTTGTTGCACGTCACAAAGAGTGGTGATGTAATATTATGCAGGTAAATTTTTTATAATAGTATCTTGAATTAAAAAAATTAGTCAAGAAATGCATTATACAAGAATTTGAGATATTTAACTACTTTGCAAGTTCATGTCAGTTATCGCTTGATCATATAAGATAATAGAGTTGTATAAATTTATTATAAATTTGTCAGCTTTTAAAATATTGTTAAAATGTACTTGTATTATGTTAGTTTCTTGAAATAGTTTCTTGCATAAATAATAAGAATTCTTATTATTTTGAAAGTTTAAAATATTTCACATTTCTAGCGATGAAAAAGAGTGCTCAAATTTTAATAGAAACCGGTTTCATGCATAATTTTATTTACTATTTACTTTATCGTGACACTTGACATTTCAGAAACGTAAGCACGCAAGAAACAAAGGATGGTGCGCAACAACTGTCAGCACAGACAAGACGAAGTCCACTGGCAATACCAAAAAGTGAAGGTTTAAGGGAAATGTGTCGAGATGTTCTCGGGTGTGTCTTCGTTATATTGGTGTCGATATTAGTCTACGTCACCGATTCCACTGTGGCCAAATACATTGACCCAGTCTTCGCAATTATTTCGTCAATTTCGTTGTTCGTCCTTTGTTATCCATACAGTGAGTATATTAATACATTTAATAATTATATGATTAAAAAAATAAAATAACATAAATAATATATGTATAAATAATGATACAAAGTGACAATTATTTATCAAATAATAACTGGAAGATCTTTTATTCTCTGAATAATATTGTAATTTTAATTCTTGAAAATACTTTAAGCCGTTTATTTTACCTTATTACTTTCATTTTATTACTTTTTTATTTTGTTTTTATTTTTATTCTTTTACAGTGAAAGAATCAGGCCTGATATTGTTGCAAACAATTCCAAATCACATCAATATTGATAGAATCAAAAGAGAATTGTTGGAAGCTTTTCCGGGTATCGTAAATGTCCATGACTTACACGTATGGCAATTAGCAAAACATCAAGCTATTTGTACGGTCCATATTGTTTTTTTAAATCCAATGGTACATAAAAACAATTTCTTCTTTTTAGTATAAATTTATTTCAAACTGTTTATATGTATATATTTAATAATTTTCTGAGAAAGAAATGTTAATTCTATTAAATATTTTCAATTTAATATTCTAAATGTACAAATCTTCTTTACTACGATATATATAAATTAATATTACGATATTAAAAATACAAATTTTCTTCATTTTTTTTCTTTTTAGGTTTATACTAATATCACAGACCAAGTTACTGCCTTTTTCGTCGAAATGGGCATTACACAAGTCACTATACAGCCAGAGTTCCACAAGGTATTTCATTAATACATTTTTTTATCTTTGAAATTGTTGCATTAAATAATAATCACATCTGTATAATATCAGATGAAGCCGAATACGGAGAAGACAGATTGCCTAATTCGCTGTCACGGGGAACACTGTAGTTCATCCCAATGTTGCTCGCGAGAAAACTTTTTAGATGATGCGTGCAAGTCGACGAAAGATGCGCATACCATCAGCAGGAAATACGATAAAAAAGAGATAATACCAACTGCGTGTGCGATTAGTTTGGAAAAGTTTACTGTTTACGAGGAGGAAACTCTAGAACGGGTTGTAAATGATCCCAAAATAGAGAAATCTACGCATAATCCGACGAATAAAAATGCATGTCACTCTAACGATAAACAAATAGAAGGCATTGTAAACGTTAATCCTGAAGCCAGTTCCTGTGCGGTCAGTCCAGCTGATCCGGCACTCACAAGTGTCAATACCGATCAAATATCTGCAACTGCCAATAGCAATTTGGATCACAGTGTCATATCTTAAGTTTCTACTTATTATTCAGGTAGATAATAATTACAGTTATTTAATATTTTTAATACATTTGGCATTGTTTTGCCTGAAAGAGACTATACGTGATATTCATACAATGGACACAATTTTTATATTTGCAAAGCCATTTTTATATTTGACAAAGAAAATTGTAGATAAAAATTTTCCGATTTTTTTCATATTTATAATTATAATAATCAAATTAGTCAGTTTTAGTATTAAAAAATCAAAGGTACTCTTTTTTAACAGTTATAATTTCTTTTTTTCTAGTAATGAAAGTAATATTCGGAAGAAAAAAATAGTTTACTTTTAAAAGTACTATTAAAATTCAGACATTTAGAAGAAATTGCAATCTATCTTTTGCAACATAAAATTTCGTTCTTACTAAAATAGGAGAATATAGCATTAGAAAAAACTTGATAGTATAGAAGAAATCAATGTTAAGCACGAGCCGTGATATATGTAAGAAAATTTATCAAGAAGACTGCAAACTAGTATTAAGTATTCCTGTGCCTATAGCCATAATTCATCGCAATAAATAGTTTAGTAATAGTCTCGCAGACATTCGGGCAGCACAAGTGCTAATTATTAGAGGAGCACTATATTAATCGTACAAGAGTTTACGAGCTCTCTAGTGCGGTAACAAGTTCCTCGAATAAACGTGAATAGAACAATGTTCAATCAATATTAATATAGATACTTATTATATTTGCCAATAGATAAGTACTTGTTTTTATCGATGATTAATTGTTAAATGACATTTTTATGAATGGCAGTTGGACAATTTATAGCAAATATTAAAATATTTTGCTAAACATTTATTATATTAATTTCCGAATAAATACAACATATTACTAGCTTTTATATATATGCTAGGTACTTTTATACTATGACTTTTCGTATCAGATAAAATATTATAAAATATATTGTTTGAAATATATAATGTATTAAAATTTTTTATTTTTATTATGACTTTATTTATAATTGTTTATTATACAGATGTAACATATTTTCTTTGTTCTTCAATAACAATTTCATATCACTTTATTACTTTATTACATTCTGAAAGCACATTTGATACTTTTCTATTAAATTTAAACAATCACTATGACTAATCATAGTGATTGTTTAAATTTAATAGAAATTAAACGGAACACAAAAACCGTAATGTATAAATTTCTATTGATCAATAATTCACCAAGTATTTGCTTAATCATGGTTTTTCACAAAAACGTGTCATAATAAGAAGTTTTAAATAGAAAGGATTAATATACATATAAATATAAAAATGATTATTCACGTTAAAATTTTTTAAATTAATTTACAAAAAAAGTAAAGCTAATGGACGCGCAAGTACCTATGAACAATAGCATATATTTTAATAAAAAATAATAAGTTGACAAGTAATGCAAACATTAATAAAAATTTGATCTGTTCTTTTATCTTGCAAATTAAACAATTAATATAATTTAACTAATAGTTTAGTAATTTCGACATGAGAAAGTTTTGCTGATTGTCATTTAACAAAGTATTATTTTACCTCACACGTATTTTGGAAATTATAACACTAATTCCTATAAGAAATCAAGATATATTACAATTTTTTTCCTTACTTAATATTTTATCTTTTATAGCGGTTTTGAAACTGCCCTCTTATTAGCGTAACATTAAAGCTAAATAAAGAAAATCATGTGTGCAATTAATCTTAAAAGGATCTATTATTCGCAAAGAAGGAAGTAGTATAATTAATAAGTGATTTGATAACAAAAACTTTTAAATAAAAAAAACAAAAGATTTTTAAAAATAACAGTAATGATAACATGTCATTGTACAACTATCTGACTTGTTTTGTGCGATAAGATTTTGGGCGCATATCGGAAACCTGTTGTGTACTGATAGTAACAGGATCCAGAGCTCTTATCTTAAACACATTTTAGGATCTTGTTGCTAAAGACAAATAATTGTTTAACGTATTTGTAATTAGAGTTGCGGAAAGTTGGTGAGAAAATTGTGTATCATTTGTAAAAATATTAATTACAAATGTTTAATTAATAAAGTAAGAATATAAAAAGTTGACATACACTTTATATAAATAATGTTTTAAGTTGAATTTTTATACGAAATGTATTAAATTAAGATTATATACCCAAAACCTTAAATAATTAAAAGTAATAATCAATGTTATTCCAGAACGTTTGTTTCATTTTTTCACATTTCTAATTTCGAAATATCAATTTTTTTTATCTTTCAAGAATCTTAATTTTTTTTAAAATACTGTATGGGTTTTTGCACAAAGAGACCTTTTAATAATAATAATTACATAATTCTATCTACGAAAATAGTATAATATAAATTACAATATAAATTGCACAAAGAAACACAGGATAATTATTTACACGTATAAATACATTAACGGAAACTGCGGTTTGGGTATAACTTGGACTTTTATTATCATGTCCAAAGTAACTATTATAAATTATGACGAGATGCGAGAAATAGAAACACGTGAAATATTCGCAATGAGGAAATTATCATATAAATACTGCCACATTCAGATACAAATTATTATATTATATTTGTTTAATTTATACTTAAAGTTGATTATCATTTATTTATTAGATTTATATTATTATATTAATTCTTTACTAGCTTATTTTATTTTTGGTTATATTAACATGCTCATTTTATTTACTTTGATATTAATCACTATAATGTAGATATATACAAATGAGATATAGATATATATATATATGTATATAAATCAATTATAGATATTATATTATAATCACTTTTTGCATTAAATTATAAATAAGTTAAATACAGAATAAAATTGAATTTTATTATTAAACGCAATAATAATTTAATTTCACGAATTATTTATTATTTATATTATAATATTATTTGTGATATTATAACGCCATCTTTATATAAATTCTCTAAGCTTCAATTAATATTTACCTGCAATTTTTGATAATGAGTTTTGATGACATAATGTTTAATTATCATTTTCCATCTCATTTTAATAATTCTTAATAGCAAGTAATATTAACACTATTTTTTACTATTCCTTAATGTTAAATGAAAAAGAAATGTATAAAATGGCATGAAATTATTACTTTTTATATTTAAAATATCATATATTTAAAAGAAAGTTACTTAAGAAATGTTAAGAAAGATTACTCCGAAGAAACAAAGGCGCGTTAATTATGTCAATTCTTTCTGCTAACTAGTTTAATAACTGCCAGTTTTCATAATTAACTCATGCTAATTTAAAGATCCCAATAGCATGGCGTCGCGATGGAAGAGGGACAGTGTGCACAACTTTACGAACACGAAGAATTAATGTAAAATATTTTTTAGCGGGCAAATTTGCTAGCCCTCTAAATATAAGAAAACAGTGTTATCTGTAAACTCTAAATATAAGAAAGCAATGTTATTTGTAAATTCTAAATATAAGAAAGCAATATTATTTGTAAACTCGTTAAAAATTGCAAAATGTTTGCAGCAAGTATATCGCGCTTAAAATAATAAACTATGTGAATTTATTATGGAGTAGAATTGTAAACATCTACATCTCTATTTATAGTACTTCCTGATTCTCTGAAAAAAATCTTTGATAAATTACACCAACATATATGTGTGCGTGGGCGTATATGTATGTGAATGCACGGTCAAGAATTATTATCTCCAACATTTATACATATATATATATATAAATTGTTTAATATCAAACTGTTCTGAATTTGTTTTAATCTTTAGAGTTTTGGAATTTAAAAACTCCAAATTCGTTTTAATTATATATATATATATAATACAATATAAAAATTATGAAGAAGATTTCAAGAATTGAGTTTGTAATTTCATTTTTTGTTGACTTAAATAAATACATTATTCTTTTGTACAGTTTTATTGTTTTCTCCAAATCATTCCAAGTAATAAGTTAATTGAAACTAATAATGCTCTTATTTGAATCCGATGTATTTAAAATACTATTTCAAATAATAGTTATTTCTCTGTCAAACAGTATGATTTGATGTAACAAAACAATCAAGTTTTTACTCAATGAAATAACGCTTTATAAAAAATAATATTTTTTAATAAAATAAATATAAATCAAACGAACACATAGGTATACTAAAATAAAGAAACATTATTTTCTTATTGAGTATTGAGTTTCGGAAACGATTCATATTAACATATCATCGTATGGAATTTCCCCGATATGCGTAAGTTTTTTTTTAGTATCAAAGCGATATCAGAATTATAGTGTAGTTTATGATAAAATGATGAAACGCGCGCGATTGCTGGCCGGTGCGATCAGGAATCGATTCAATCGTAGGTGCCTCTGAGTAGCAGAGGCGAATGACGCCGCCGAGAGATGACGTCGTCTCTGATAAACTGCTTAAGCGGGAAATCAGCCGGGTGGGGCCCGTCGACTCGAGCCTGGTCGAGTCGCGTTTGCGACGAGCTTTAGTATGAAAGTCTCCGGAGAAGAGAGAGTGACTGGGCCCGTACGCGCGAAGAGAGACTCCGGGACCAGTTCTTCGGGACTCGCGCTCGCGCTCGCGCTTGACCTGTATGTCAGTGCTGCATCAGTGTAAAAATGTGTGTAAAAATGTGAGAAAGAACTTACGTAAGGTGAAGGTAAGGTGCGCGAGGAATAAAAATGTTGCCGCACCGCGTACGACTCCGCATTTCGCTGCTCATCTTAGCGCTCTACCAAGGTAATTAACGTGACACACACCTGATGCCCATCATCCGTGTGCAAGGAGATCCTTTACTGAACCGTAACAGTCACGTGGCCGCCATTGAGTCACATTTATCGGTGTCGCGGTCGGATTTTACTCGGCGTATACGACGCAGAAGCGTATTCAGCAAATACCGATCGGCTGAATAAAACTCCTAACATCATTTCTTAAATTGTCCAAAGAACATCGAACAGCAATTAATATCCATTCAACATATTCCAGTAATGGAAAGTTGAATATGTTGAAAGAAATAAGTTATATATTTTCCTTATTTTGAGAAATAATAGCTTCTGCAAAGGTATCCAATATAAAACTCTACTAATTATTTTGTCCTTTTAATTATGATTTCAAGTAAAAAAAAAAATTTGATATGCGACAAATAGAAGACATTTAAACGCAAAATCTTGTAATTACCATTTTGTAACTATAGCTTCACAATAAAATGTCAAAATTGTCAAAATCGGATTCAGTTTTCATTTACATAGCCTCATCATTAAATTTTGTTCATGATAATTAAGATTCTCCACAACTTAATGGAAAAATTTTGCAGTAATTTCTCGATAGTTGTTACGCTTTACGTGATTAAAATATTTAATGAACCCACTTTTGTAGATATCGTTTGAACCGATCGATAGAGCGATCGACAGAGGTAGGTACTACAATATTGAGAGGCACGCGCAGAATGAATGCCACATGACTCATGGTTTGACTCGAAGAACGACGAATCTCTCTCACCTGTATTAAGCCGATAAAACACTTGTAGTAAACGAGACTATTGGGCACATATGTTCGTAAAAAAACCGATAAGGTTTCAACAATCAGAGCTTGTGATGTAAAAACGAGCCAATGAATACTAAATTAATAGTTCTTTATTAATTTAACTATCTAGAAATTTTAAAAAATATTAAACAGTGCATTTTAAAGTATCTTCTGTAAAAGATAGAAAAAAGTGGAAAATATAAAGTGTATATTCGGTTAAATGTAAAATTATATTTTTTATCAGCCTCTTTAAATCAATTATCTAATAATTAATTATTGTCGAATTATATTAGCAAATAAAAGATAATGCAATTGACATTTTGGATCAAATAAAGATATGTGATATCTCGTATTTACTTTCATTCATATATTTCTCATAGTTGATTATCTCTCAGTGGTACTTCATTGATGAAATTTTATTAAACTTGGTTTCATGCGGCGTTCTAACAAATAATAATGATTTTATTAGGACGTCTAGTAATATGATCAATTAGTGCAACCAAGGTCTACTCGTAATTCAACACCTAAAAATGTTTCGTAAAGATCACAAGAGATGATAGTAAGAGCAGAGTCATTTCTGCGTACACATACAAAAAAAATCGACAATATTAACTGCATTCGAAACGAATAAAACACTTGGTTGCATTAGTCATTTGAGCAATAGATGTTCTCTTCGATGACAACATATGCAGAGTAGGTTAACCATAGACGCATTATTAAAAATAACATCATTATGTTAAGATGATTTTTATTTCTCTTGTTATTATTGATAAAATTTTTAATATCTCCTTAATTTTATTTTGGTAGCATCTTTAATTACTTTCGAAAAAGTAATATTTTAAATAATATTTTTAATATGATAGTTTTATTATTTAAATTCAGATTTTTATAAAATACTATATTGTAAAAGTTTTNCAGATTATTATTATTATCGTCTTTTTCTATAACATAAAGACGTAAAAAAAAATCTCAGTTTCGCTGCAATTTACCATAGTTAAAAGATGTATTAAATATACAATAACTAACTAATAATAAGTACTATTCTCAATCTTTTTTGTTTTAATGTATATTTTTTTTGAAAATATTAAATATCTTATTATATTCAATGTAAAAAAATTTTATATGATTTAACTCGCAAATACTTTTTTAATTTTGAACAATTAAATTCGTAGATCAAATTCTTTCAAAATAGATTAATAATTCTTATTAATTTTTATTCTATTTTGTCATGTTTCCTAATATCATCATTTTATAATACGATAATACGAAAATTTTCAGTAATGTGATAGTCTTTTCTATGCCTTTTTCGAAATTCTTATCTTATTTACGTACATGACTGTGCAAAGATTAGCATATAAACTTTCCGTCATAAATTGGCGTTACATGTTCTCTTTACTATATGAATTAATTTGCCGTTCACGTATTTACAAATCAGCTCAGTTGCTCACATTTCTATGTTTCTTATGGCTTCTGTAGCACGCTGTCTGATAATAAACTTATTATCAAGAGAGGAAAACGGTACTTCCTTTCTAGCCACGGTCGCATTTGTGCAGAAACAAACTGACGGCACGTGCGTCCTTTCATATAGAAGAGAGTAACGAGGAGAGCCAGATAAAGCCAATCATCCGCAGGACATTGCGGCTAACGTGATGACGTTTCTGTTGAAATTGTTAACCATATTCCCAAACTTTTGCGCGGCAATAATTTCTATCATATTTCAACAGAAATCCATTTCGTATTATCGCACGATAAATCGTAATTTGAAAGTAGTTATGTTATTAATGGGCGATAACAGCAATCGATATAAAATTTTAAAATAAAGAATATTCCTCTATTAAAATTATAAGAAAAATTACTGATTATCTAACAAATGTTTACAATCTACAGAGAGGTACAGATCTTGCTTAAATAACATAAAGTGATAATTTTGTTTTTTTTTTTAGTATCGGCAAAGAAACCAGATATCTCGCCAAACCAACTGGAAATTGTGATAAATGAAGGAGAATCTTTAGAGATTACTTGCACTGACGACGAACCAATTAAATTTGTTTATCCTGATGCTTTTGGAGAATCGGTATGCACTATTATATAAATTTTAGCAGGCTAAATTTCTTATATTGTTTATTTATTGCTTGATGAGTATGAGTATGTATTACGTTATATTTCAAGTATTAGAATGCCTTTTAATTTCATATAAAAATTACGATTAATTCCTTACAAAATTAGGTAATTTTAATTTTCATAATTGTGAATTATACTCCGCTTTCGTAATTACCACATATGTATATGTAAAGCTTTCTTATATAATTATTATTATCTAAATAGTTTAATAAAAGAGATATGGATTATTCTTTCTAAGTAAAGCTGTAAATTGTATTTTCTGAAAGAAAATATTTGAATCGTCAAATAAGTACTTATTTATTTATAAAAAATAAAAAGTTGCATTAGAAATAAATATATTCAATTTTGAATTTCTACAAATTAAAGTTCACAAGCTTAGGCATGTACATCAAACCTCTTATTATTATATTCTGGCAGGTTAATACTTCAATCTCGAAAACTTGGGACAATGAAAATAATGGCCGTTACGAGTACGTTTTTCAAAGGCCAAACGCTATTTTCGGTGATACAGGCTGGTATGGTTGCGCCAAGCATAATGTTGAAATTATTACAAATGACTACGACAATCCCGAGGTTAACTGGTTGTACGTTTACGTGAAATGTAAGATAAAATCTCTCATTAATATGCAGATCAATGAGGAAACATTTGTATCTTGCTTGCTATATTTGCGTGTTCGTAATACATCCATTTGTTACAGCCAATACAAATTTATTTGTGGAAGCGGATACTTATGCCCATCTGAGTGCAGTTGCTGGCGGCAGCATTGTAATACCATGCAGAACTACCTCGCCAGATTTGGTTCCCATTTTGTCTGATAATAACGTGAGTAAATTTAGCGATAAACTAGTGAAAGATAATTTGTAATTTAAAAATAAAATTATATTCAGCTTTAAATAATTTATATTTCTTTCAAAAGTTTAGAAACTTTTGTAGTTAAGAAATAAATTTACACACTACGTACTTAGAGATTTATAGAACTTCACACATTTGTTTAGCTTTCAATAAAAAAGTTTTAATTTTTTATAATATTATGTTTAGAACTGAGTTTAAGTTTAAATCTGTAACGTGGCAAAATTAAAAAAGTTGATAGCTTATTATTTAAATTTTTTATCTTTATATAATGTTACAAATTAATGTCTTAAATATTTAAAACTATAATTAATTTTATCAACTTGTTATTCATTATAAAACGTTTCTGAGATCGCTTAACGTTTAACGTGCAGGAAGACGAATTGAAGGAGGCGTCATTTGACCCGAGATTTGGTTTTACAATCAACAACCTACTCGTGAAAGATAGTAATTGGTACAAGTGCTCGATAGAGAAGGACGACGAGGAGCATGCGGTCAATTACGTGTTGTCCGTGCATCGTAAGTGCGGTCTCAGCTCGAGATGTTTTCAGTATCTTACATATACATACACATAACATTCGAAAGCGCATCACAATTGTGAACGTTCGAATGATAAAACAAAATCGAGGCAATGACTGTTCCATTTAATAAGATTTAATAATGATTAAATTATTTGAATAGTAAGACAAACCTTACCCGAGCCAAAAATTCAAGATGACAGTCTGCTTCATGTTGCAAGCGGAGAAGATCTCTATGTAAATTGTACTGTCGTAGTTGAAATATCCATGCGATACGTATTTGATTGGCATACACCGCAGAAGGTAAATACACAATTTTAAATAATAAAGTAAATAATAGAATTAGAACAAGATTGAACTTTAAGAGCATGTCTCAATCCTCAATTACATGGAAAAAATTGGATGCAATTTACTATGAGAAGAATTTTCTTTCCTCAAATGCTTTTTTATATCTTTTTTAATAAGATATTTTCTCGGGGACATAATTATTTATTAATTATTTTTATTATCTCTGAGATACTTAGAAAATAGGAGAAAAAATTCTAATTCTAAAAAATTTCTGTCCCTATTAATTACTTAAGATTTTTCTTTAAGAATTTTTTAAAATGCAGAGAATTTTAGTTTTGAGAATCTGAGAGATTCTTGAAAATCGAAAACATATATTTTAACAAATTTCCGGCATAAATCTCAATTGCAATATTTATCGCTCGCATGCATGTGACCTTGTTTTATTTGCAGAATAGCAATAGAATAAACACTCAGCAATTCAGGAAGCAACTCGACGCGAATTCTGTCCTAGTTACGTGTCAGTTGACGATACTTAATGTAACGGACGAAGACGCGGGGGAATATGAGTGCGTAATTAGGTCAATTCACGATGTCAAGAAGATAACAAAAAATATCACGATACACGGTTAGTTTATCATTATTTTATATTGTATATATAATCGAAGAATATGCAGGTATATTTTTGACGTAACCATAAATCTCAATGGAATAAATTTCAATCGGCTGATTATATGCGAGTATTGTAAAAATAAATATACACATTTAAAAAAATATGTACATACAATGCGCAATATAAAATTGACACATTGTATGTACATATTTTTGCGCTCCCGCAAAACGAATTGATATTTTTTCAGATTCTCGAGTGAAATATATTAATCTTACGTCTCAACACACTGACAAATATTATCCAGTGAACAGCGGCGGCTTCATTCAATGGGTCGTTTATGTCGAAGGATATCCGAAACCGCATTTACAATGGTAAAGTTTTTTAATTTTTTAAAAATTAATTTTTAAAAGCCAGAAAATTATATTACTATACATACATATGTTATTCGCGTGTATAATAATAAATAAATCACATTTAATCGTTTGTGATTTTATTTACTACAGGTTTAAACCAAATGGGGAAGAAATTATAGAAAATACAAAATATTTCATAAATACAAGCGCAACAACTACCATATTGAAAATAATCCCATTAAACGTAATGGACACAGGAAATTATACACTTGAAGCAAAAAACGATTACATGATCGAAAAATTGAATTTTACACTGGATGTTTTAGGTATCAAAATTATGTTCTTATGTTAAATTAAAAAAAAATGCATTGAATACAGTAAATGCATTGAAATAATAAATAATAATAAAGTATTATTTATTTATACTATTGTATAATTTAACTACTGTATAACATTATTGTTGATTTCAGCTAAGCCGGNTTCCTNNTTGANCCGTATCGANNCATACTATCCACCTAGCGAAAGTACAGAATTTCATTGCGAAGTANTATCTAATCCACCTCCAAACATAACATGGAGTTTTCTNAGATGTCCCTTCTATCCATCGCTTAAGGATTCAAAAACTATATATCTGACGGTAAACGCAATTTCATATTATGATACTATCGGACAAATCTTTATTTGTATTCGTACTTTGTATAACAAGAAAATTATTTTTATAGGACGTAACGCAAATCGCAGCTTACACCTCTAGTTACAGATTCGAATCAACAGTAAAAATGCCTATCGAGGTATCGGGGAAAATAACATGTGAGGCCTGTAATGCAGTTTCCTGTGATTTTGTGACCGAAAACGTCCTTGTTTCCGGTAAGAATATTTTATTTTGTATGTCAAAATTAGTATAACTTGTAATTATAATTATTTTGTATCTTTTGATATATTCCGCAATTTCGATTAGAAAATTAAATATTGAAAATAGAAACTGCATCTGCCCCAATTTTTTATTATAAAATTGATTCATGTCATTTTGCAAAATAAATTTAGTTCCTTTTTGTGTCATGTATTAAATTGTGAAGTATTAAATTATTTTTATTTATTGTCGTTTAATTTTCGTTTTGATTACAAAATTTACACCATTATGCAAATATTATAAAACGCGAAATAGATTAATAAGTTATAATTCCTAAAAAGATTCAAATCATCTGAATAAAAATATTTTTAAACAAATATATCAAAGATTGATAGTAATTTTTCTTCCCCTAAAATTAGATGGATTAGGTGCTTTTGGCATTCTTGGGCCAGAAGATCCTGTGACGATAGGTGATGATGTAGAATTGACATGTGCGGCATCCATTTATAATTACACAGATGAATTTACATGGTCCATGCTGGTAAATCAAACTGTAGAAAGCCCACTTGTAGAAACAGGTGATTATTTTAAATATATAAATATATA
>JAJVSH010000016.1:2331952-2350486 GCA_021460005.1 Tetramorium alpestre | reverse complement strand
ATATATTAATTATAATTTTTATTACTTTCAGAAAGACTACAGATTGTGCGACATAAAACCCCGTTTACTTATCGATCAACGTTGAAGCTCAATAACATCGAAGAATCAGATGAACAAGATTATTTTTGTACTGGAAAAATTATGAACACGTTGAATTACGAGCCCTCAGAGCCTCTTTCTGACTACACAAATTACAAATTAATTATCAACGGTATAATCAATTTATTTACATATTTAAAAGTATATTTTAATTGTTTGTAATTAATTTCTTAGGAAAGACGATTATTATAAAAAAGTTTTATTTAAAATTTAATATACTTTGAATAATAAGTAATAATTTTTAAATTTATATAATAGGTATATATAAATATATATCTTTGTGCGCATAAAGTTTATGTATTATAAAACTACTATTAATAATTTACTATTCTTAATCAAAATTAATTTTTAATTTAGTTTATATTGATAAAATGTCCAAACTAATCTTTTATTTGTTCAATATCGTATAGATCCGATTCCACCATTTTTCACCAAAACTAATCTGAATGAAACTAAAATAAGAATTATCGATGAGAACGCCGAAGGTCACAAGACAATGATATTGCAATGTTTTGTAAAAGGGATGCCGAGACCACAAGTGACATGGTATAAGGTATATGTGCATTTATAATTATTTTAATAAAACCAAACGCAATGTATATATTTTAATTGCTTAACATTTTTCAGGATAATATATTGCTGAAAGAAAATGAACAATATTTTTTTAAATATGATTATCAAGAACTGAATATCAAATATTTGAAGCAACAAGACAGCGGAAAATATTCGTGTCGGGCTGATAGTCGGTTAGGCTCAAACGAGACTTATCAGCAGATAACGGTGAAAAATGCAAAATGTAAGTTTTGTAAGCAAATATTACATTTCTAAAATAAGCAGATTAAAATTTTTTAAATTTTTACAGGGCACAAACTTGATATAATATTAGCTACTTCAATAGCTATTCTGGGTTTCATTTTAGTCATTTTAGCGATCTTTTTCACAATTAAGGTCCGCCGTGAAAAGGTGAGTGGTATATTCCATAATTGTTATAATTTGTGGAGAATTTATTTATTACATATATAAAATATGATTTAATATTACCTAAGAAAATATTTTATTGAGAATATAGTCTAATTAAATTAAAATTGAATCATTATGTAGAAAATGAGAAAAGAATTGATGGAAGCGGGTCTTATGCACTTTGAAGAAGGTGCTTTAGAATGTTTAAATCCAGATTTGACGGTTGACGATCAAGCGGAATTACTTCCTTATGATAAGAAGTGGGAATTTCCAAGAGAACGATTAAAACTTGGTAAGCGCAACTGTGCTTTATATAATATAGAAAATGTCAAACAATCTGACTTAATACTATAATTATTTCGACCAATTATTTTTTAGGAAGACAGTTGGGAAGCGGTGAATTTGGTGTGGTAATGAAAGCGGAAGCCCAAGGAATATGTGAAAATGAAACTGTTACTACCGTTGCTGTGAAGATGGTTCGTCGCACCACTAATCCAACTTACGTACGTGCACTTGCGAGTGAATTAAAAATTATGGTGCACCTCGGCAAGCATCTAAACGTCGTCAATCTTCTTGGTGCTTGCACCAAAAATATTTCCAAACGTATGTATTGCCAAAAAAAAAACGCAAAATTACGTTAGATGTAAGATGAATAAATGCTTTAAAAATGCTTTTTACAATATTTTACCTTAAAGAAAAGTTATATGTGTCGTGATTTTTAAACCAAGACAGAATGAATAAAATTAAATAGTTAGGCATTAGTAACTAAAATTATTACAATAGGTGAATTGTTGGTGATTGTCGAATATTGCCGCTTTGGAAATTTGCATAATTACCTTTTGCGACATAGAAATGATTTTATTAATCAAATCGATCCCAAGACTGGAAAACTCGATCTTACTATCGGTATGGATATACTGTCGAGAACTGTCAGTGTCAGTAGTAATAGCAGGTTTGTATATGTCAATCATATTCTAACAGTCCGGTATTATTAACTGTCACACTTATCCTATTTTATTAGTAAATATAATAAAATATTTAAAACATATTTCTAACTGCATTCTAAATTGGCTGCATCTCAAATATCACGCTTTTATAAAATGCAATGCACATTAATTGTAAACATTCTAATTTCGTATATCAATAATTTCTAAAAAAAAAAAAATACTAATTGGACCACAATTAAAGAATTAATGTTCTCCATTATTAATTAAATGTTCTTACATTCTCTATTATTATTATGCTTNTAACAAAATAAAGTTCTATACTAACATCAAAAAGTTTCCCATTAATAACTTAATCTGTATAAGAAATTTCAGGAATTCTAACTCTTAATTAACCATATCGGTATTTATGAAGTGTGTGCTTCTAAATAAAAATGTACTAAGTGTAAAGCACAGTAAACGCACAAACTGGTGCATGCAAAGGGCTGCGGTTTAACAAGGTTCTTCTTTTCTCTTCTGCCCATACAACAGGATAAAATATGCGGCATTGTCCTTTTCTCGCAGTCTTTCTGCAAATTCAGATTCTGATATGGTGGTGCACTATACTCCGGGAACGAATCCGGATTCCGTAGAGATTAATTTCTCTCCAGACGGCTGCATTAGCAGTAATTCATCTCAACCAGGATGGAGATCAAATTATTGCGGTGACTACAAAGACCAAAATCTCAAACCGATCTGCACTCAAGATCTATTTTCTTGGGCGTTTCAAGTAGCACGTGGAATGGAGTATCTCAGTCAAAGGAAGGCAAGTATTGACACAGATAAATACCAAATTGCAAAAACAATCGCAACAATATCATTGACACTTTAATTTTGATATATAGAATAAATAATAAACAAAATAAATTAGAATTGCATAATTTCAAGCAAGCTAAAGAACTTGATCTTCAAAATTGTGGATCCGCAATGTAATATTCATCTGTTTAGTGTTTAAACATTCACTTTTCTAACATCTTACGATATTTTGCACATCAGATGTATGTTAATGTGTTTAATTCTACAGGTATTGCATGGAGATTTGGCAGCAAGAAATATCTTGCTTGCCGAGGATAACATAGTGAAGATTTGCGACTTTGGTCTAGCAAAGACTATGTACAAAGATGGCAATTACAAGAAGAAAGGTGATGGTCCAGTGCCCATAAAATGGATGGCCATCGAATCGATCAGAGATCGAGTTTTCTCGACGCAATCCGATATATGGAGCTTCGGCATAGTGCTATGGGAATTTTTCACCCTGGCTGAGACGCCGTATCCCGGCATGGAGGCGGAAAAGCAGTATCAAAAGTTAATCGAAGGCTACAGAATGGAGCAACCGGAGTATGCTATTCGCGAAGTGTATGACATAATGTTACAATGCTGGAAAGCCAAACCATCCCTACGTCCGAGTTTTGCGGATCTTGTTGAGAACATTGGAAATTTATTGGAAGAAACTGTGAAAACGGTGAGTTATTTTTTTCTACAACAATACTAACGCTAAGTTGTAACATGAATGAAAATATGGAGTACAATGTACATAAAATAGTTCTTCAAGAGAAGAGTATAAATAACAGCAAAAAGGATTTCAACATTCAGAATAAAGTAATCAAATATATAAATTATAAATGTAATCAGCGATTTAATTGCCAGCCTCTTGAAAATTTAATTTAAGAAAATATATATTGTCTGAGATATTGTACATGAAATTTTTAAAAATAATATATTTCATATAATATATTAATATATTATATTATTCTTTACAGTACCTCAGATAATATATATTTTCTTAAATTAAATTTTCAAGAACTTGACACTTAAAAACGTATATTAGTATACATGTTTAACGAAGCATATAACAAAAGTACTTTTTATCATCATTGCAGCATTATATCAGCTTAAACACACCGTATATGGACATGAACACGATGAATCTGGAGGGCGGGAAAGACGACTATCTCACGATGATGTCCGCTCCGGATCACGCGATTCTATCATCACCGACTCACGATTACGTGAACGCGCCGTTCTCGAAAGCCGCACCGGATTCGTCGTACTTATCCATGAGTCCAGGCTGTCCGACGAGTCCGGACGAGTCCGGGATATTTAGTCCTAGACCGGATCAGCAGCACTCGCACTTCGAATTCCCGTCGCCCGTGTCGGACTCCGAGGACGCGGTCGAGCTGTCGCCGATGCTGAAGCAGGAGGAGGATCCCTACCTAAAGCCGATCAACGTCCAGGAGCGGAGAGCGGAGTTCGCGCGGCAGAGGGAAGCGATGAAGAAGCAGACGGTCGACAGACCGATCGATCGAGATTCCGGTTACTGCAACGCGCCGCGGAATCTTCACCTGATAGATCTGAACGATACTAATGAGAACGACACACCGAAGGGTACGATGGACTCGAAAAAGGAAGACTACACGCCGTCCATCATCAGCACGCAGGACAATTACGTGAACATGCCGAAGCAGAAGAACGATCTGAGAAAGGGGATGCCGGACGGTTTCAGCAATCCCAGTTACGTGATGATCAGTAGCCGCGAGATGGACCAAAGAACTTAGTCCGTTTGGAGACTTTAATCGTTCGCTCTTGTGAATACCGGACTATTTTAAGAGTAAGCTTCAGTGCGGTTTAGTAATTTATCTGTAATTCTACACCGCAGTAATCTTACGACGTTTTTTACTGTCGTAGTTATAATTTTATCTATGTTACAGTAATACGCCGTATAACGTCGAATTTAGTGATTCGCAAAAAATCTCTCAGCATACCATGGCGATTAATAACATATCGAGAATGCATCAGTAAGTAGAAACAAAGAGAATATTTTCTTATTAGATGGAGATGATGGTAACATGGAAATATCTGTAAAATTCGATACACAAGGTCTATGTAGCGGTAACTTATTATAAACACTTAATAACGTTCTGTCTATCTGCTCTTCTGGTGTCCTCAAATCAATTAGACAAGAGATTGTGAAAAGAGAAACAATATATTTTTGATATTTATGATTTTTGCTCTTAAAATGGCAATAATTTTTCAATTAATTCTAAAATTGATTAAATTAAATTAAATTTTATGTTTGGAATTTTATTTTAGTCCATCTTTTATTCATATTTATTAATTTCTATTACATATTAAAAAATTTTTTTAAATTATAAATTTATAAAAAATAATTATTTCCATTGCTAATCAAGGAAAGTATTGTTATTTTTGCATCTGCCATATTACTCTTTCCCATATCACTTCTATACATCGTAACGTGAGAAAATAAAATAGTATATTCATGCATAATACACAAATATTTCTATTTTATTTATTCTTTTTGTAACAATTTATATGATATAAGCTTTTAGTTTACAAAATTATTTGTATACTTCCTCATATTTATAGGAATGATTTTTTACTATATAATAATAAATATGAAGAAAGTGCCATTTTCTAACTTTAAGAAGTAACATTCGGATATTGTGACACATTTTGGTTAAAAAGTGCAAGAATTCAAAGCGAATAGTTTATTAAACTAACATTCTTTGAGACATTATTTTCAAATGAATAATTTGAAAATTAATATATTTGATAAAATATCCATATGTCTGTACACTATTGATCTATTTACTACTTATACAGAATGTACGATGCAAATTTATTTGTCATCTAATATTTACAATCTAGATACTTAATTAGCGTGATATTATAGGATACCATCATTTGTAATTATCATTACAATAGTATCTCTCTCTCTCATCATGTATGTACAAAGTACAACAATGTGCTTAAAGATATATGTAAAGATATATCTGAACAAGAAAATATATGTACATATATAGAAAATAGGAAAAAATACGTTATATATTTTCTATTTGATTACTAATACATTTCGTTCTTATCACAACTTATTTATACACGATTATTAATTTTTTATTTTTTATTCCTTTACTTTATACTTTATGACAAAGACATAATTATAACATAACATTCCTTTATTAATTTTTTATAAAATATATGCAAATTTATAAAATTAATATCATGCTTAATATCAAATTAGATGATGTCTTTATATAAAATGTACGCGCGCGCATGTGTCAGTGTGTATGTGTAATAATGGAAGAAATATGTAGGTGAAGATCTCGTCAATTTGTACTTAAATTTATAATATTTGCACATTTCTTTATCAGAACTGAATGATATTAAGTTAAAAACAAATTTTTGTACAAATGAAATACATAATATATGAAATACATAACATTCTAGAGTTTTATTTCTATGAAAAATTAAATACTTATTATATCTAAAAAAACAAAGATCATTTATAAGTAAGTTTACCATATTGATACAGGATATTGATTTTAACGGTTTATGATGATTTTTGAGATATTAAAAAATTAATGTTATAAGAAAAACATTTATTTCTTTCATACTAGTTATATTATATTTGTCTAACAGAAAAGGAAAAACTTTTTTGCATAAAAAACTTAAGGCTATTTAAAATTTTTTAAATAGCATGTACGATTTTTTTGTAAACTGCAGAAGGCAAATTTTGCTATTTCGTAACTATTTAAATGATTTATTTTATTAAAATGTTTACGAAATGACTCTGCTTGATTTCTGCCGACGAATTTGACGTCAGATTACATCGACAGATTTTGCCGACGAAGCATGAGTTTAATGCGGACACAAAAGATACCAGATCTGTTGCAATAGCTGAGCAAATCTGCTGCCAATGTCATACTGCAGACAGTTTACTTACTGTATGTATGTACATACATAACATACGGTCTGTCTGCAGAGAATCTTTCTCACTACGATTACTAATTACAAAATCCTAAATCTTTATTTCTGTTTTTCTATTTTTAATATAAGATTCATACATGCTTTATCGAATATCTCTAATATAAGTATTTTTTTTTATTTTATATCTCTATTCAGCTATTTTGATTGTTGCATCATCGCTCATCCAATTACGATTAGCAATTTTCGAAAGTAATACTGATCCATCGTGATAATAATGATCACAATTATTGGAAATAATTATTAAAATGTACTAGATAAAGATTGTTAGCTCTTTCAGCGTTTTATTCATTAGTCTTCATTGGTGATTATGCTCAAAATGCACTATTAAATTCGAAATGTCAAATTATACTCTATTTAAGTCATTTTTTTATGTTTATCTTTATTACAACTCCTACTTCTTAATATGTCATTAAATTAACTAAAATAATGGAGTTGAATAACATGTTAACAACATGTAAATAACATTTGTGTTAGAATAATAATTTCGACAAACTTAATAGTTAAAAATAATTTTACTTTACTCAAGAAATTGATTTAACTCTTTAATATTTAACAGTGTACACTATCTATTTAGATTGCATTTTGAACTTTGCGTCAAATTTGTCTCGCGTCTCTCGCGAGGTCAAATGGTTCAGAAGATAAACGTTTACGCGGACAAACTGCCAGACGATCGTCTATCAGTACTTTTCTGTTTTCGTCTTTCACGGATACCTGATAATAAAGTGGCGGCGTTGCATCAGCGATCAGATAACGCGCATTATCTACGACTCGTGCGCAATGCACAATCCGGAAGCTGCGACTATTTCGTCGCGTCGATGACACGCGCTTCAATGATGATTAATTATCAAAGTACTGACGCGCGATAACGATAAGTTATCCCAGACAGTTATCTCCGCGATGTGTATAAGTCCCGCGCGTTTTACCAGCCTCTTCTAGTATCCTGGAGCACATTAAGCGGATCGTGATGCAAGCTGTACGTTTGTATTCGTCGCAGTAAAATTTCTGTGTCGTTTAACACGTCTACCAACCAGCTACCTAATTAAATTTCGCGAAAAACGACAAGGGGAAATCATGTCGGAAATAAAAGTGCTGGACGGCGGTTTTTCCACGCAGCTGTCCACTCACGTGGGCGAGAAGATCGACGGTGATCCCCTGTGGACCGCGCGCTTTCTCATAACGGAGCCGGAGGCCGTCTTCGCCACCCATTTGGATTTCTTGCGCGCCGGTGCGGACATCATAGAGACCAACACGTATCAAGCGACCATCGATGGTTTTGTTAAGTATCTGGGAGTCACGGAGGAGGAGAGCCTCGAGATCATCCGCAAAGCCGTCGATTACGCCAAGGATGCCGTGAACGTTTACAGTAAGGAAATAGAGAATGACAAGAGCGTGAGAAACCGGAAGCCACTGATCGCTGGATCCTGCGGGCCCTACGGCGCCTGCCTGCACGACGGCTCGGAGTACACCGGCTCGTACTGCGCTCATGTGTCGCGGGAATTTCTGACCGACTGGCACCGGCCTCGCGTCCGCGCGCTACTGGAGCAAGGTGTCGATCTGCTGGCGATAGAGACGATACCCTGCATCCGCGAGGCCGAGGCAGTGATCGATCTGCTCAAGGAGTTCCCGGATACGCAGGCATGGCTGACGTTCTCCTGTAAGGACGACGGCAGGAACCTGGTGGACGGCAACAACTTCCAAGAGGTTGCTGTGAGGTGTTACAAGAACGCCCTGCCCGGACAGATATTGGCGATCGGCGTCAATTGTATCGCGCCGCAATGCGTTACCAGCCTGCTGCGCGATATCAATAAGGGCGACTCGAACGATCTTATACCGTTGGTGGTGTACCCTAACAGCGGGGAAAAATATATAGTTACCGAGGGATGGAAGAAGAACAGGGAGAGTCCCTCTTTGCACGAGTTCATTGACGAGTGGCTGGATCTTGGCGTCCGCTACATCGGCGGATGTTGCAGGACGTACGCTACGGATATCAAACGAATAAGATCTAGAGTGGACCAACGGCGGACGTAGACGTGCATAAATTTAATGGCCGTTGGCAGCCGGATGACTTCGCACAATTTTTGTGACAATGATTTTATATTGAATGCTCGCACAAACGCAAAATATATTACACATAAAAGAAATTAGATAAATGATGCATCCAAGTTTTATTTCTATAAATCTCTGAAGAAATATGTATATGTTTCACTCCAATATGTTGCGCTAATATATTGCACTAATATCGTTTAAAATAATATTGGTTTGATAGAAACGAGGAGCAACTACAGTTTTGAATCGATTTCATCTGTAATTCTGATGGAATACGGCACGTCGTGAATCGTTGTGTTACTACGAAAATGACCACGTCGCCGGATAACGTCTTTAACTAAATTCTGCTTGTACGTCATCCATCTGAAATGAAAGCCGGAGAGAGTGGTACAAGAGTTTCTATAAATCGTCAGGTCAATTGATAATTATCATTACATTCTCAGAAATCTGAAACTGTGACTAAAACTATATTTGATATTAATAATTTATCGTACTTTCGATTTAAGAGAAACTCATTAAATAACTGTCTCTTAGTTGGATATTTGGAGTCCATAAACAATTTCACACGTCCCCAGATGTTGGCACGGTTGTGCTCGAATAGCCAGTATCGCGGGATAAGAAAACATCGTACTGGCGTAATCGCTACGATTCTTCGATGAAGCATTTTCTCACCTAATTGATTAAATATTGACTTATTCACAACTCTAAATAGAAGAGACAGTAATATTTTGACTAACATGTGTCTCTCACCTAAACCGAAACACGCACCCCGGGAGAAAATGCATATTTGCATGAATATAGTACGGACATCATTCGGATAACGTAGTTGAGACGTAACAGACGGTTCTCGCATTAATATCGCCGCAATATCGGTAATTTCGTGCCACCCTCTAACCTTGATTTTACAATGTTTATTAATACACGCAAATCTGCCAGTCGTCCAAAATTATACTGACAAATAAAATCGAGTTATCTGTACGCATAACTGTTCTGCTTTCACAAGTTTGACTGGCAAGCAAATAATTTATTTAGAGCGTAATAAATTTTCGCGGCAATTCGACCTAAGTAATTTAATTTCTATTTCTAGAAATAGAAAAATAAGAAGAAGAATAGCGTACTGTGAATACTCACGACGTCCAAAAGCGTGGCGGTGACGATGCTTAATTGATCACCTTCGTCCTTCGTTTTAACAGATCTCTGTAATAATAATTAAATCGGTAAACATACATATTCTTTTTGTTATACAAATTTTCAGTGTAATCAGATAGTATGAAGTGTCAAAATATTTGCAATAAAAGAGTTATCTCAATTATACACAATCATTAATTAGCAACAATTCAATTCAATTCAAACAAGTTGCTGTTAAATCCTTTTGTGTATTTTTGTGCGAAGAGTGCAAACTATGTTTACTGTGCTAAGAAACTACATTAACGTTATTTAAAACATTTTCTTAATATCAAAGATTAAATATGATGCGTTATGTGCATTGCAGGTGCATCAAGAAAGGTACAAGCTCAAAGAAAAAAAATAAAGAAAGATCGTAGTAATGTTTTTACTTTTATAGAAACAATATATAACGGAATAAATTTTATTTTTCTTAATTCATACTGGAATAGATTTGTCAAGTTCATCCGATTCAAGTTCGTCAGATTCTGCAATCTTTCTCGTTACTCTTCGCGATTGTTGTTGTGGACCGAAATTTTCGGAATCATACATTTCGTATTTAGTTCCATGATAAGAAGGACGCTCGCGAACGAGAATATGTTCAATGAGGCGACATTCACCACTTAAAATAAAATGCACGTAGTTCACCATGCCTCTTCCATCGCCTAATAAAATCTTTTCAAAATATTAATTCAAATTAACATGTTAGTATTTTCTGTATACTTTATTATCGGATGTGAGTTTCACTTCTTGAGAGATCCTTGAGAATGTTGAACAGTTAAAATCTTATCATAAAATGATTATTTCACTGCTAGGTCATTTACCTCGTTAGGTTTAAAATCTTTCAGTTTGCTCAGAATGCAGCACTCCCGTGTTGTTTCCTCATCCCACAACTTGAAATAATTAAAGTGAACCAACGCATCGCGGAGAACATCCCACTTCTTCATCAAACTATCGCGCAAGACTTGATCGAAATCGTCTCGAGTAATGATAAGCAAATCGACTGATGCTAAATAATTAAAAATAATTTATAAAAGAGAAAAGAATAAATTTCTAAGTAGAAAGGTATTAGTATTGATGAAAGCTACTATTATTGCTTTTATTTTTACTAACTTTTAGTGATTATCGTCGACGTTCTCGGTACAGTATGCAATAATGCAACTTCACCAAACATATCCCCTGGCTGCATGAGTCCCATATCTACAACCTTCTCATTTCCTAATAGGAAATATTACGTAACTAAGCTACACAATTTTTTTCTTTGAAACAAATTTTCTTTCAGATATAAATTATCAGAAGATAAGGTTTATAAAAAAAAAAATGATGAATCAACAATAGGAAAAGATCGATGCAATTCATCAGATGTTCAAACTAAACGAAAAATTGTTGGTATATTTTGTATCTCTGTCTCCTATATAAAAGAACACGAATGTTCTTCATATAACATCTAATAACATCCAAGTAGCACAGACGATCATTATGAACTCAGAAAGGATTCACAAGGATTTTTAAATTAATTCTTTCAAAATTAGCTCCAAATTAATTTGTTCAAAATGAACTGCAAAAAAATCTTTTCAAAAAGGATTCCATCCATTGAAGAGTATAAAAAGAATTCCTTTTGTATCCGTAAAAGGGCTCAGAATTGACATAAAAGAAAAATTTTCTCTTAAACTCTTAAGAATGTTTTTATCTGTAGAACAGAAATGGGATGGAAAAAGAATTTATTCCATACTTCGGGAATTCAAAAAGAATTCCTTCATTCTCTGTTATTTAAAAAGGTTCTTTTTAATAGAGAATTCCAATAATATTCTTTCGTGCTCAAGATTCTGTGAACCTTCTGTGCTACTATTCCTTCTTACCTGTTAATTCGTCGATCGTTACTTTCGACAGACTGACTTCACCACTTATAATAAAGTAAAGATTTTCCGCTTTACGACCCTGACGAACGATCACCCGATTAGCCGGTAGATATTGATAAAAGCACACAGATGCCACTTTTTTTCTCAGATTCTCCGGGTGCTTTGTGAATGCGTGAAACTTTGTTATAAGATCGTATATGTATCGTTTATCCGCGGAAGATCTCTCAAGCGGTCTCACTAATAGAATCGATCGATCCTTAAATCAGCGATACACTTTTTACGTATTATAAAATTCTATGATTTTTTATGTTTATTTATCTACTTTTAGCATATCTACTTTCCGCACACAAAGGTCGAATACCTTTAACGTGAGCAACTTTCTTTCTATCTTGTACCTCTCTTGAACCATTCTAATGTTAACTGTCACTTCGTCGCTAATTTCTTCGATCGGTTCCTCTGTTAGCCATTCCATATATTCTAAAACGCGCCGCACGGCCGACCGAAATAAATACCGACCTTGCAGTCTATCGGGCTAAATAAAAATAATTATATCCGTATCTCTCGTTCATTAATTTATAAGATAACGATAAGTGATTTTAAATCTTTTAAACAAGAATATATATTTCTTTATTATTATATTAATTAGTACAACAGTCGCACATATAAATGCACATACAACAAAAATTCATTATATATAAATTCTATAACTATCAGACTCAATTATAAATATATCATTTTTTATATTAATAAAAATTACCACACTTTAAATATGTATCTAACATTTTATATGAAATATAACCAAAAATTTATGAAAATCGGAGGGGGAGGCGTTATACTGCATATTTACTAGATATTTAATATATGGATGCTTCGATCTCCATATAATTAAAAGATCTTTTATGACACACATTGTGAATAAATCTTTGAGACATTTGTAGTAAATAAATCCAGATTTGTATTGTTTTACAGTGCGTACATTTAAAGAAAAATTATATGAGAAATGATTCTTCAAGTCAATGATTTTTTCCTCTTACCTTAATTAGAGGCTTCTTTGGTATTAATTTATATGCCAGCGACTCCCGCAAAGAACTTCTTCTCCCTTTATACAAGGACATCGCGATAGAGAAATACGAAATTTAATTCTGTCCATAAATTTTGCTCACTCAATTTTTGATTTTTACAAGTCCGTATGTAGGCGAGGCATTAAAAACTCTGACAAACTGACGTTGGTGACGTAAATTGTTTAATCGATCACTGGTATCGTATCGAAGAAATCATATTTGACATTCTTATTCCGGCCAATCGGATCCAACAAGAATCTCTCGCGAGCTCCGTCGAGATTTCGTGAGTTTACGAACGCCGTGACACTACGAGATTCAATCTTAACCTCATTCCTGCGGTCTTTGTGGATTTCTGACGCATCGTCCTCTATAAATCGTTTCGACGTTTTCTTGGTGTGATTTCTCGTGTGACTTCAAGACGACAAAATGGTAACAATCGACGATTCTTTCGGGCAGCACATTACACGCAATTTAGCTGTCGGGTTTTAAACTATCTCGTACTATTTATTGCATACGAATTATGAGAGGTTATGTTGACAATGACAGTTGATTTTGGCTGTTTATTCTACTGTGGATTTTCTTGTAACGTAGATCGTTAATGTTAACTATATGCAATAGCGATAAAAAATGCTGAAATATATTTGTGCTTTCTTCTGTAAAAATAATCCACAATTTAAAAGCTCCTTTTTATCCACATTTGTTTTTGCAAAATAGTAGAAATAAAGTGGACGTGACACAAAAAATTTCACCTGCATTGCGATAATTTGTTGTTATAATTGTTATGATTTTAGAGCTTCGGTTTGCCGTCAGTAATCCCCAAGCCTGCCGTACCCGAGCAATTTGAAATTAAATGTGGGACCAACTATGGCCTACCCAATCCTATGGTGTCAGGGTAATTGAAAATTTAATGGAACTTGTTGGAGAAATCCAAGTTACATGAATTAACTAACGTATCAATAATTTATTTAACCCAAGTTTTGCTTTCAACATTCTACAAATGTTTGATATAAAATTGTCAGGTTTCTTTTAAGACAATTTTCAGCATTGATCTTATTTGTTTGTTTAGCCTGTCAGCGACTAGACAGAGCGTTGGTTACGCACATCCTTTGGAGGCTTCGGAGAAAAATGTAAGATTTGTTGTGCATTCTATTAATATTTGACAATTTTTAAACAGCAACTTATAATTGCATTTATGTTGCAGTATCAAAAGAATCAAGATCGTATGAATATGATATTACTTAGAAATACGCAAGGATTACATGCACCGTTGCGTCTAGCGATGGAATTGAAAGCCACTGAGAAGATTGGAAGACTTCCATTTTTGCCGTCGTCTACTGTGATGCGAGATGTTTTGCTTGGGAAAGATCAAGATATAGGGTATTCATAGCGATCATTATTGCACTGAGATCAATATATATCCGAATAATTTTTATTTATCTATATATTATCATTTATAGATTTGAAGATATCTTCAATACACCCGAATTCAGGGAACAAATGGGACAACCACATGCCGTCGTAGAAAATAGCCTCGGAATATTGTAAAGTTAAAGCTTGCAAAGATTTCGTCTAAATAAATAATGAAAACTTTATATACACTTAATAATAATAATTATTAAATTAATTAAAGTAAATTAAATATGTTATACTTTTTCTTACTGGTGATGTTTTAAAAATAGAAATTTAAATGTCAAATGTGAGAAAAATGACATATTTTACATTATGTGTACCCGATAGAGATAGTATTGATATATTTACTTCAGAAGAACATTTCATTTTGAAATATAAACAAGTTAAAAAAAATAATTTTTATAAAAACTTTTAATCAATGCTTAAATCTTTTAATCAATGCTTTCTGCATTCCGGGACGTCCATACGAATTATGAACCTCTTTACAAACATTAGGTTTCCCCCTTCCCCTGTGAATATTTAATGTTGAAAATCTAAAGTAATTTCAATGCTTAGCAACTATTTGTTTTTAAAATTGAAATATTATTTGGACTGGAAAAGTAAAAACTTTCATGTATAAAATATGTTTAATAATCAATTTTACGAGTAGTTAAAAAATCAAATGAGAGGAATTTATTAATACATTTTAAAACCTGTTAGAAACAATTATTATTTTAATAATGTGGAATTTAACAGAATACATCTTTCATGTCTAAAAGAAAAATTTATAAATATTTTTTCTCGTGTCTCTTTCTCAAAAAAAAAAAAGAAGATTTAAAAAATCAAGGACGAAGCGGCTCATCCCCTTCTCTCTGCTTTGTGAATCGCGCGAGTGCTCGTAGTCTCGTACTGTGTATTTATTATGCACTATACATAATGCTCGTCATTTATTTTGACTTGCCTTTATCTTGGCTGCACGGCAGAGTGCACGAGCTAGCTCTTTTTCATTCTTATCTATCAATGTTAAACAAGGAGGAACGATGTGAGTGCGACTGTAAGACAAACAGCTGATGCGGCATGTGTAAGCACGTGTTATTTACGTGAGAGTCCACTTGACGTTACAAATATTTTGAAGCATTCTTCTTCGCTTTCTTTCTTTATTAAAAGGAGGNAGAAGAAATATTCGAAGTATTTATTAATATCAACTGCAACATTGTAACCTAAGATATTATCGCCTTCCACTTCTACTTTTAATAAGATGGCCGTAACGAAGGGTTAAAAACATTACTATTCGCATTAGTTTAGATTGTTTAGAATAATCCAAGTATCATTCGAATCTTCGTATCATCTGTTCGCGTGTGCGAGACCAATCCTTCTTCAGCATTTGCTGTTTCTTCGGACGATACTGCCTGTGACAAGAGATGACAGGAATAATTCGCTCCAACCAAAGCTAGTGCTGGGTTTCATCAGTTTTTGTAAGTTTCTACAGATTTACTAATTTAAGAAGATTAATAACATTGCATTAAAATCCATGCAAATTCGAAGGTAGACAATTTTGAAACGTGACATCAGGATCCGTGGCGACTAGTCTCCAGCCGGCGTCGACGATCATGGAGACGACCGTAAAGATCCTGGACGGCGGCTTCTCCGGGCAGCTGTCGCGGCACGTGGGCGAGAGGATCGACGGCGACCCGCTGTGGACGGCGCGGTTCCTCGCGACGAATCGCACCGCCGTGTACGACACGCACTTGGACTTCTTGCGTGCCGGCGCCGATATCATCGAGACTAACACCTACCAGGCGTCCGTGCCCGGTTTGACCAAGTATCTGAACACGAATGAACGCCAGAGTCTGGATCTGTTGGCGACCGCCGTGCACCTGGCCAAGAAAGCTGTAGACGATTACGTCCAGGAGAAGAAGCTCGGCTCCGAGTTGAGACCCGAGGTTGCTGGCTCCTGCGGCCCTTACGGCGCCTACTTGCACAACTCGTCTGAGTACACCGGTTCCTACGGCAAGACCATGTCCCGGCAACAGCTGATTGACTGGCATCGGCCGCGTGTCAAGGCGCTCCTGGACGCTGGAGTCGATCTGCTGGCTCTGGAGACTATACCCTGCGTCGAAGAGGCGGAGGCCTTGGTGGAGCTGCTGAAGGAGTATCCGCGCGCTCGCGCGTGGCTCTCGTTTTCGTGCCGGGACGATCGGCTCATGTCGGACGGCAGTGTATTCCAGGAGGTAGCTGTGCGTTGCTACCGCACTTCACCGTCACAGATCGTCGCGGTCGGCGTGAACTGCATCGATCCGAGGCACGTGACACCCTTGTTGCAAGGCGTCAACGCGAGCGCATCGTCGAGGGAGGATCAGATCCCCCTGATAGCGTATCCCAACAGAGGCGGCAGCTATTCCGAGACCGACGGCTGGACCGCGGTCCCAGATGACCATTCTCTGAATTTGCCCATATCGGTATGGTTGGACATGGGGGTTCGTTACGTTGGCGGCTGCTGCAATATCTTCGCCGAAGACATTACGACGATTCGATCGGAAGTGAATCGACGTCGCACGCGATGAAACGCGCAAGCAATGATTCTCTTTGAGGTCTCTGTCGATGGCGGTGATCTCCGAATGCCTAAAACGGTCCCTACACATCAATATTATTGTATAATATTTGATATTTTACAATATTATTTTTTTAGATATTTAATGAGCCATCAATTGATTTTTTACTTTTGGTTATTTTAACACTCTCTTTTCGTATTTCAATAAATGAATATTGATATGATTGTATACAATATTTACCATGTAAAGACTTAAAATACAGATTTTATATATATCGATATATATATATACGCTCATTAAATCCGAAGATAAACCATTTATCTTTAATGGTTTTTATTTTATTAATTACTATTAAAGATAATAGCGGCGTTTGTTGCTGAGCAAGATAATATAAATTGTGCACGAGTTTGAGGATTGCGGCTGATGCAACATTTACGGTGATCACTGCAATATATAGAACCTCTTACAGATAATAATACAATCACCAATAATTGTTTGTAAAATTGCACTTGAGTTGCAGATTAGTGCATATATTTTTTTTAAAAACTCGTTATTCTTTATATTACAATTTATATAATGTATTTCTATTAAGTGATAAATAGTAATAAAAAGTAATAAAAATAGTAATAAAAAGATAAAACTTCGACGTTGTGTACTATCTAAAATGCGTATTCTTTATTATCTATTCCCAGAATATATTTTACATATATTTTTTAAATATGGTTTTTTTTTTAAATAGAGTAAGAAATACTATTCACTATCTTTTTTTTATATGTGAACAAGATTGATAAGAACTTGTCACGGCAGTAACGATGATCGCGAATCATTGAAAATGCACTAAATAAAAATTATTATTTTGCTACTAACACTTAATGTTCTTGCTATATTCGCTATCATTCTATCAAATTTATCAAGCTCAATACGGAAAATAAACATTCAGAATTTTTTTACCCGGAATATCGCTGAATGATGTGCTATGAAACGGACAATACTTGCTAATAAAACGATTGTTTTAACAATCAAGTAATATCGTTACTTAAAGTACATGTGCAGTGTGCAATTCGAAACAAAAAAATTGTATTATCTATTTTGCAATCATTCGACTGTAAGTTGTCCTAGATTATTTCTACAATACATATAAAACACACGCATTAGATCAGCTTCTAATATTACTGTGAATTCATATTTGCAAAACTTAAAATGTCAAGCATGAACATGAATACTATCTATATGTATAAATAAAATTTCAACCTAAAATTATAAAAGATTTACCTCGATATTTATGAATTGAAAGATAAAAAACTTCTCTTTTTTTTTGTATATGAATGCAATTGTATTTATCAAATATATTTAATATCTAAATGTTAAAAATCACACAAACAATTACATATTTATTTAATAAAGTATTTTGCTAGATTTATCGCCAAATTTATAATTTTACTTATAATCAATAACACCGCTAGATTCGTTTTATCTAGATTTATCACTTTTAACACTAGGTTCATCATTAGATTTAGACACATCGCTTACTTCTTTTGAAGAATTATTAACATATATTAACATATATTAAGCAACTGCTAATGAAAACTCCTTTACTCTTAATTATTTAAAAATTTGAAAACAAAATATATATATA